>KN483495.1:0-18063 GCA_000787095.1 Periophthalmodon schlosseri | reverse complement strand
AAGAGTGTCAGTGCCTCATCCATGTTAATGTGCACTCAGTAGTTCTGAATACAATCCAAGAGGTTTGGTTAACATGAGCTCACATCATTCTATAATACCTATAGTTTAAAGTGAGTTTAATTGAGCTGGAGGGCCGGTCAGAATTCTATGGTAGAATGTAATTCCTGGGCCTATCCTCATGAAACAAACAAAAAAAAAAATAAGTTCAAAGTCTTCTCTGCCAGTATAAATAAACAAAAGTGATTTTTTTTTTTTTCACCATAGCCTCAGAAAGTAGTGCCATTGTTCAACTCCAAAGGCATAAGTGTTGTCAGTTGAAAGGGCTTAAAGCCATGAGATTCAAATCTGTGGACCCAATTCCTAACAAATATTTATAAGGTTCAATGTTTATGGATTTTTATTTTGGATATTTCTTTCAAAAACTGTAAATCTCCCATAGAGTTATATAGGCCCTTCTTCTGGTATTTTGACATGATCAAATCTAGAACATTAAACCAACCTATTGATACTTTTCAACTGATCAGCATTCCTTGGAGGGGGTGATGCTAACAGAGGCACTGCTCTGTCTGAAGCACTGTTACTCAAGTTAGTCTTTAATCTAAGTTTTGTTTTACCACAATCTGACCAGAAAAAACTGACTTAGTTGGAACTCCAACGGGTGAGCTGATTTGTGCTGTAAAACCGATCTTTCTCACATAGAATTACAGGCACAAGGGAGCAAGCATTAGCCAACACTTTATTCAGTTAGTCACACACCTGGGGACACCTTGAAAACACCAAAACAGGACCATGTTTTAAATCAGGCTGTGTTTGCGAATGTGCATTGTATCGCCACGGTAACTGCTGGACATTCCTCCATAGACGTACATGCAGCCCTCCTCCCCCAGCATGATGTCACTGCAAAGTATCAATAACATCCCACTGCTACACTACAAACAAACAGCCTCTCAATTGTGTGTGCTGCCTGTGACTGGACATCTGCAAGGACACAGTGTCAATGGGAGGCACAAACACAGGCCTGACCTCTGCAGCACCAACATCCTCCATCCTCCATCCTCCAGTCCTTCCCTGGACTGGAGGATGGAGGATGTTGGTGCTGCACAGGCCTGACCTCTGCAGCACCAACATCCTCCATCCTCCAGTCCAGGGAAGGAAAACTATCAGATTTCCACTGACCTCGAGCCACTTGAAAATCCCAGGCTGGCCATAAGAGGCTTTAGCACTGTCTGCAGGCGGAGTATGAATAGGGAGAATTTAATGAAACATTAGACAAGAGCACTCCGCAGCCCTTTAACAAATTGCTTTTCTGACTGCCAAGACCGGCTCACTTTGGGCTGCCTCGGGGAAGAGTCAAGTGAAAATACCAGACAAAGACAAGACAGGACAGCTCCTCACCTTCAAACACACACTATGAACTCACCTATCAATAGAATGCCAACAAGGGTACGCAGAGAGATATGATGGATGTTCACAAATCACACATTTTTATATAGATCAATAATTAACTAAATGAAACAAAAGGCAATACTTTGTTAAACAGATCACAACTGAACACGAGCAGGCCAAGACATTTCTTTATGTCAACAAACAGTGACCATTCTGGACCTCCTCAGTGATCTCTGGACCAGAATCATGTGTGTTTACCTCACATACGTCACGCTGAAATAAGCAGCTGAAACACTTAGGCTATAGCAGCATATTGCTAATCAATGTCTTTGGAAGAAAAGGTTTCAAAGGGAGTCGTTCGTATTTTTCAAGACATTTCGGCTGCCATTATAAATCTGAAGGTACTGGTCTTAGGAGCTAGAATTTATACAGGCTCATGCAGAGGGGAGCTACTAAGGAAGGCTAAACTAATCAATGTTGTTTCACAGTACTTTAAATCAATAAAATGAACTAACTTTGCAGGACTGTGGTGCATTTAATAAATAAATAAATAAGATAGGCATTACATTCATCATTGTTACATGCATATTAGCATTAACATGACATTTGTGCAGTTATGATATCATTTTATAATAACAGGTTGGCGGTGCAATTCCAGCTCTCACAGATGAACGCTGTCGTTGTGTCATTGGACAGGACACTTAACCCCCTCGCCCCCAGTATCTGCGTACACTAGTGAATGAGTGTGTGAATGTGTAAGTGGTTTCTTGATGTAAAGTGCTTTGAGTGCCTTGGAGGTGCGCTATATAAAAATATGACCATTTACCATTTTACCATTTAACTCAAGGCTGGATGGAAGTATATTGCTGTTAACCAGACTATTCGACCATCAGCTCATTTGGGGACTTGTTTTTCATCTTGTCTTATCATCTGCTCCCTGTCTCTGGTTGGACAGTTCTCTCTCTGAGCCCCAGCCTGATGCCAAAACCCAATGTGTTTTTGAATATTTGAGAATCACTCTTTAAACAGAAGCATAAGATAAGTATAGGAAGGAGAAATACATAAACTCAGATAAAGCTAACAAAACCCATCACTCTCTGTCAAGTTTTAATCATGTGCAAAAACCGAAATGACAGTTTTCTGAAACCATTTGTAGCTGTTTCTCTCGACAAATCATCCAAATATAGACCCCGCCCGTTTGCGAGTGCCAGGGAGTAAACAGAAGGCAGACTTCCTGTTCATACTGAGCCACCTTTTGGCCTAAACAGGTGGCTTGCGGGTCCTGGCACCTTCCACTAACCATATCAGCCGTGCATAGGCCTGCCTTATTAAGATGTTGGCACGACACAGGAGGTGAGCATCACAAAGCAGATTCACCAGTCACTACCCCTTTGTGCGACATAGTGTTCTTAATCTGCCGGATTTAACGATGGCCACCGCGCAAAGCCTTGAATTAGCTTAATGAGGAGATGGGGCTCACGTGTGCCGGCCTCACGTGCAGAGGGAGTCATAAACACACCCTACACTGTCTGTGTGCTACGCTAGTTACACAGGATTTACATGGTGTGAATGTGTAACCAACAGTGGCGCGATCAAGTGCGTCATATATTTGAGGTCTGATGTGACTATACATGCGGAGACATATGGTTCTTATTGTGTCACGGTTGTCAAGGCAAGGAAAGTCAAACAGGAAAGAAACACATTTGAAGACTAGCTTGTGGAAAATTGCAAATGCTGCTGAAGTCCAGGGTCCAGGGAAAAAGATTATTCATGATTGCTGACACCATGCACTTACCCTTACTTACTTTCTGAATAATATAGCCTGCTATTTTTTAGTATATAGACAGAATTGAAAATGACTTGATTTGGATTTTAAAATTGTCCAGATTTGTTTTTGTATGATTAAATTGTGACCTGATTAAACTCGATTATCGATCAACCAAACCATCTTGACATACTTAATTGTATAATTTGTGTATTTATTTTTATATAACACACCCAAATATACCCAAATTTAACAGTGGTGAAAAAGACCAGCTATTTAATGTTGTAATTATATTTCAAACTGAGGCACTGCTCTGTCTGAAGTGCTGTTACTCAAGTTAGACTTTAATCTAAGTTTTGTTTTTACACATTCTGATCAAAAAATAAAGAAAAAATAAAAATAAAACGTGGAACTACAAGCTGATTTGTGCTGTTAAACAAGTTAAACAATTTATTTTTATATATCAGACCTAAATATACTCAGCTTAACAATGGCGAAAAATCGATTTTATATTCTAATTGTATTTCAATAGATCTATTTCAGTGAATTTCAGTTGCTGTTATGGCACTTTACTACAAAGCCAGTGTCACAACTCTTTAGTTATTTGACTGTGGAGGCTATAAACTGTAGCAGTAAAATAGGCATTCAGAGCCACTTCTGAGGATTGCCAATAATTAATACCAGGCTTTTATGTTCTTTAATAAAACTTAGACTATATAAAATACAATATAATGGTGGTACATTATGAGTATAGCGTTGGCGTCATAGCTTTAGCTGCTTTTGTTTGAATGATCAATAGGATAGCGACACATGTAGCGGTACATATTGCTATTTGCATACTGAGACCATGCCAGCTGGATGGAGTTGAAGTGGGAGTCCAATCGAATCGTTGCGTGTTCATAGCAGTTGTAATTGAAAACTCAGTGGGCTCTAAAAGTCTGGACAATGAACAGTGAAATGTGGTGTTTTAGTCATTCTCATTCATCAATAAAAGCTTACAATCTTCTCCTCACTCCCCATCAGAATATCCCCAAGCTCTTCACATTGGGGGGTTTCAAAATCAAAGCTTTTACAGTAGCTTATTATGCTTTATTCTGTTAATCCAGGACTTATAATAAAATAGCTGTAATCTTACTCAAGCATTTTAATTTTCCTGGTGGTAGGTATTTTCTGAATATTCTGTGGTTTGCTGTTCATGTTCTCTTTATCTGGGTGTTACTAATGTTATCGTTCTGCAATAATATATAGATTTAGATCACCATGTTACCTTGGATTGTTCCGAAAATGCTATATTCGCCTAAACAAAGCATTTACATGTTTTATATAGTTTCGTTTTATACATGTTTTATATAGTTTCGTTTTTGACGCTCTGATGCCACTCCAGCTTCAAAGTACTATCACAACACAATCAGCGTGCCTCCCACTAATGAAACTAATGCACATCACATCGGGTTTGTGAAGTTGTAATGTATTGTTTTGTATCCTGTTTTTGTATATTAATAAAAAATTGTTGTGTGGGAGCATGGATGACGTAGGCTCGTGAGCCTTGTACTGTCTCGTGCTGTTCACCGTAAGCAGGGTTTGAATAGGGCCCGGGAGAGATTGCACATCACTCCACAGGTCAGCAGCAATGGAATTTGAACCATAAACCAAGTGGTTACAGGGCATATAGACTTATAATAGTATATATACAGAATTGACAAAAATGAGGATTTAACTACTTTCTACTACTTGGTAACTTGGCACATAACTTGTTTTATTAAATTTGAATTGACATGGGTTTTTCCAATGCTCTCGTCCCAACAACTGGGTTAAAGGGTTAGATTCAGCCTTCAGTTTTCACTACTATACATTTTAAATCCTCTTACCTTAGGTATGGTCTCTTTTATAATACCATTTTTCATTGACAGACATGACTAGCGCAGGGTCGGACTTGTCTTGTTTTTTTGACAGTTAATACCGTCAGCTTCAACAGCCCACATGCCATATCTGTCATTCCACTGGCTCAGCTGTAACACCTCAGCACGCATTTGGTGGCTTTCTTTGATCAAACACACAACAAGACAAACAAATACGACAACATAAGCTAAACACCGCGCACTCTACCAGACAAGAAGATGTGTGAATGAAAAAAAACTGTGCCAGAGTCCTCTGATATTGGCTCATAAATCAAGATGGTAAATTCAATTCTCCATGGCCTGCCAACCAGCTTAGACTGTGTGAACAAAAATCCAATGGTAGACGCCTGATATCTAGTAACGTGTCTGCATCGACTCACAGATCTTCAGAGTGGAATGTGTGGAAGGATTTTGTCAGGTGCACACTTGACAGGTGCAGGATGAAAAGAACACGGATGCTTGGAGTGCTTCTTACAAACGCTCCACTGGGCTCTGGAAGCTAAAACACATTCACTGGATTATTTTTAGAAAGTACACATTTTGATTACCAGGTGTTTTTTGGGAAATAAATATTTACAGGTGACGTTTTCCTGGGTGCTGGGGGAGAGTTTAGCAAATAGCTTCAGGCAGTAGTACTGGTATTGATAGTCAAGGAATTCAGCGACTTATTCACACACACCCGTTACATATACTTAAAGAACACATATTATGCATTCCTGTGGCTTTAATTCCCTTTTTAAATATGCTTTTGGTCATCTTGAGATTACAATTTCTCATTTCAAACTTAAAATAACGTCTGCCTTTGGAAAATACACTTAAAATAAACTACACCTCAGTTTCCAGTTAGGCATTTAGCCATTGGAGATTATCTACTGCCAGCAATGGGAATGAACAATGAGAATATAAACAAACAAATCTATTTGGAAATATGACTGCTATGCCAGTACAGAACAGAACGAGTCTGGAGATAACTTATAGACTTAAAAAATGCTCAGGAGAAGTGTGGATTTTTACCTGTGATGCAAGAAATTGGACAAAATGCAAATAGAGGTTTTTGAGTGCTCGGGGAGGATGACTTTGGATTAAAGGATTAATGAAACAAACACAAATTACACAAAATACAGCTCCATGGTGAAAAGTTCATTTTGCATAATATGTGTCTGTTAATTGTCTTGCTCCATAACTAATTCGCATATGAACTCAAGAGGGGCGAGATTCAGACCACCAACCCTCTGGACATAGTGTATTTTTGATAAATATGTGGTTTCCAGTAAATAAAGTGAAGTAAATATTTGGATATCTAGACCCACACACAGATAAACACACATGAAAACAACTGATAGCCAAGAATAGCTTAAAAGGACTGCAGCGTAGTTGTTATGGTGAAAGTTAATGTGGCATGGCTTGCTCAAGGGCACAGCAGCAGACTTGGATGAGCAGGGATCTACCTTCCCTTCTCCTTACCCATGCTTACCTATTTGACATATACCTCCAAGCAAATTGCAGAGGAAAATGAACAAATGTATAGCAGGTAACGTAGGCCTGAAGCTGTTGAAGGTAACGTCCCTTCCCGCCCACACCACTGGTTTAGCAGGGAGCAGGCACTTAGCAGCACTGTCAATCAAACCTGTTGCTAACGCTAGCGGGAGCGACCTCGGGGAAAGAAGGCAGCTGATTTGTGTCACATCATATCTTGAGTTACGGACGCAATAGCAAATAAAGATAAAGTTACGGACGCAATAGCAAAATAAAGATACCAGGATCATGTAGAGCGGGTCAATACGGACATTTTAAGACCAAAATGACGAGCCTGAGAGCAGCAGTTGCAGAGAGAGGGGCGACAGTTTTCTAATGTAAAGTGAACTGGAGCCAGAGTCGATGGAGGCGGAAGGGCAGGTTAGCTATGTCCATTTATATATACAGTCTATGGACACACACAGAGTGGCCAGGTCTCTGTGGCTAAATGCATGCTGGTTCAGAATAATGAGGGACACTTACTCATCGTCTGTCCTCTTGAGCTGGTTCTGTCCTTAGCAGCTCGCCCGGGTTGTGTCAGTACATCACAGCTTGCATCCAGTGTTAGACTTTGTTGCTGACATCAAGAGAACAAGAAAATATGTTGTGTGAAATATGCATAGCACGAACAAAGGCAGTGTTTCAAGTGTTTCTGTTTCTGCTGTCTAGTTTACATGATGCAGGGGAAATATTGAGAAACAACTTAACAAGGTGCTAACATCTGTTCATTAGATACGTGTGATATGGGAGAGTGAGATAAACTGAATGAAATAGTCAAGATGATTTTAGCTAACCCCAAACAAATCACACGGTTAAATACTATTACAAATGCCATATGCTGCTAACATTACACATTGGTAAAGGTTTTGGATTCCATGTTTTTAAATCAGTTTCTACAATGCTAAGTAAAAGAAGACCAATCCTGCGCAGGTGAGGAATAAAAATATATGCAAATTCAGGAACATTCACCCCTTAAAGACCAGCTAATTGTGAAAAGTGCTTATAAACTCATCGTGGTGAGTAATTAGGATGTTCTGAATGCATAAAGTAAGTGAGGAATAACTTTGGAACATTACATTAGTTTTGTTTTTCACAACAGTAAAAATCAGATACAGCGCCTTTAACTAAAAGATCACTTGTTAAAGGTCCCGTGTTATATATTTTCTGATCTCTGTTATAATGTTGTTTCTTCATCGCAAACAAATCTGGAGTTTTGTTTTGTTTCATACACACGTTTAACGCACAAACCCTGCATAATTAGGCTGAGTTATTTTCTCAAACAGAAAACACTCTGCTCCACCCTGTGATGTCATGTGCCAATACAGGAAGTGCTCCACTGTGTTTTTAAACTCCATACACCTTCACTAGAATCATTTGGATGATTTCAGCCCTGGAATTGCCAATCTCTACTGAACAAAATCTAAAACATAGCTGTTAACTTGAAAACTAACGCTTCATGACATCACAAGGTGGTACAGAGCAGTTTGAGCTTTGGAGCTGTAGACAGACTAATAATAAAGGATTACTCAAACATGTCTGAATGAAACAAAACACAACTCTGGGTATGTTTTGGATGAGGTACCAACATTATAACATGGCTTAAAGCTCCAGGAGTCTGTTTTGTTTAATGTAGGATCTTTAACTTCCTGGGAAATATAGCTTTAAATGTTGTTGGGCCAATTTCGCATTGAATATTTATGGCAACACAGTTAAACACGAAAGTATAAACAAGTTTGCAAATGAATTACTGCTTTGTCATGACATTACAAATTGAAGCATTTGTTAACTGCTTGTGTTGCATTTTCAAACATTTAGTCTGTTTCCTGCAGAGTGGACACAGGCTAAATTGAGACAGGGGAATGACAGGCAGTGGACTGAAAAACCACAGACAGAGAGAGACGTTCGGACTCCAGCTGATGTGTTTATTTGTCACAGCGGGCGGGCAGTAGTGGTGGGTGAGTGCATTTTAAGTCCCCAATGCATAAAAAGCAGACACAGGCTGTCTCCTGCCATAAATATCAGACTAGATCAAACACAGCTTCAGTTGTTTTGACTCTGGTTCTGCCCGTTTCATTAGCTGAAACAGGCCTTAAGATGAAGGTTCAAATCCCCTCCCTCAAAGCGCTTTGTTTGTGTAGTCATGTTTGATTGTGTCCGTATAAGCAGTCATAGTGCATTCGGCAGAGCAAAGGGCCAATGGTTTGTAGCTGGGATCAAAGTCAGTGTGACAGACAGCTCTCATTTACTAATAAGACTGTGCGGAATGAACGGCTTAGAGAGGTGGCTGCAAAGACGTTTACAAAAGCAATTAAATTAGAAGAGGTCAGGCGGGGAGAGGCACAATGCTTTAATCAGGCTTCAGTTTGTACGACTTAACAGATCATTTCAACTCTGGAATGTTTTCATTGCCAAAAAGAGATAAACAAACCGTGCTGTGCATACAGGAGGAGCTGCAGCACAAACACGATGGTTACGATTCACAAAAAGGTTTGGTTATGTTTATACGGTTTAAGTGGTTCGATAACAGTTCACTACACTACACTAATTTTGAGTGTGTCTTTTCGCAACAAGAATATAATTTCACTTCTCGATATGTGCTATTATGATTTTCAGCCCTCAAAGCTTTCACAAAACAATAAAACAAAACAAATGTTGACAATAAGCTAAATTTGACAGGATTTTGTGTCTTATCCAAATGTTTTTGATTGTGAAACCTCAAATTTGCGTTTCTATTCCTTCCATTCCATTATGACATCATATGCGGTGTCCATTTTGAAAGATGAATACTGATATAATAGCAGTATAGATTATGCATACACTTTACAGTCTTAGACACCTGGTTTAGTGAGAGCCTTTATGGATAAAGCATTTACTTTCATTCTGTCCATTTTAAGTGTCCAGTGTTGATTGGCTCACTGTACTTGTGATCTGCCAGACCATAATGCATTGAGGCGCGCATAGAAAAGCACTTGAAGAAATGAAACTTCAAAGAGCCCTGTGAGATAGCAGCTGCCCAATCAGATCTCACTTTAGTGGGATAATAGCATTCAGGTCCCTAGAGGCTCCGCAGAGGGATGTGTCATAAATTATGAATTTCCATGAGAACAGATATGGATGGTGGTGTCATGCAATAATTGGCACAGCACTCGGCGCAGTGATGTATGCTGCAGGCACCTGCCTTGAAAACGCCAGTGATTTTTGCAAAGTCAGTGCCACATAAAGAAGTGGCCCCAATTATGATGGAGACCCAGGGCGGAGAGACTGCTCAACTCATTTAGTGACCTGTTGGACCGCGTTGTGCAAGCAACAAGGAGTCAAGGTCTCACAAACTTTTTAAGACCAAACTACGTTTTTTTTTTTTTTAAACTTTTAAGGAGGTTCAACTAAGGACCGGCATTGCAGACGTGAAAAACTACCAACAGCTAAGAATATGGTAGGCTGTCTGTGTAATCCCTCAGTCGTCCAGGTATGATCCGTAGCAAAAGAAAAATTCAATTCTGTCAACTGAACAAAAGTTTTAGAGTGAAAATGTTTCCCCACTCAACCAAGCGGCTTCTTCAGTTCTCGTCAGTTTGCTGGTGGACACTGTGTTATATCTGTCTGAAGGAAGGAGCTAAATACACTGAAACTAACACACCTATTTGTATACAGTTTGTTAGCGTCAGTGTGAACTGGGCCTGAGTCATATTTTGCATAATCGTTCAGGCCCCTAATGGGTGCTCTCACACCTATTAGCAAACTGGCTAGCACGATTGTTTTCCTTGTTTTGATTTAGGCCTGAGGATGGAGTTACAGATAGGAAATAAATCACGTCTAAGCCCACCATTCCTGTTCAAAGATGTCTTTCCTAACAAAAATGGCGTCTTTCAATATGGTAGGCTATATATTTAATGTTTTCTTTACTACTTACTACTTTTATGGTATGGAAAAAGTGGTTAGAACATCAAGTCACTCGTATTTGTCTTTTGCATCCTTGCCTTTTTAAACTAAATTCAAATTCTGGGAATATATATTTTAATTCATGAAAGGGGTGCATTATTTTGGGAAAAAAAAATAAAAATCTGACAAGTACGATTAGATTAGGATTCTGTTCTGAGTGCACATAGTAAACAACTCCTGCGGCAACACACTGAATTATGAACTAATAAACAAATACAAGAAACCCACAAATTATAACATCAACACAACAGAACTTGTAATTCCACTTTCCACTTGTTAATATAGCACTTCAACTATAGGAGCTATGATTGTCCAGCCGTTTATCTCAAGCACCATTTGGAAATACTCACAACAAAATCCCCTTCTGAGACCACTCGAAACACAAGTACGTGCTCAGAGGCTGGTGTGGGCTACTCAGCCATGGGTGCCAGCAATACTTTATGCAGACTCACAAAAGGACCTTAAAAACCGTACTTTGTCCCTGGTTCTTCGTCTATCACCATATCAACACTTCTCGTTCTCTGTTTTGCAGGTGAAGGAGTGAATGAGTGCGGGAACCATTGAGCAGCACGTTTCAGCCGACGCAGGGTTCACCAGGGAGAGCAAGACTTGGGATTTATAGCTGTTTACAAGAGAAATTCAAGGTCGGTACAGAGCACTTTACGCTTGGCTGAAACGCGAACGCACATTTATATTTCTCATGGTATTTTGCGTGTGTTTGGTTGGTCTATTTTCGGATGTAGGAATCTGGTGCAAGATTAGTTGTGAATTTCATTATGATTCATGAGATACTCCGATAACAATAAGCTTTGTGCGTTTTGATTGATTGAGTTTAATTTTGGTTAGTGTTTTTCAATTATTTACATAGGCTGATGTACTGCTTATATGTTTTTTTTTTGTTTTTTTATGTTTAGAATTTTTTTTTTTTTCTGGTGTAATTTTATTTTGATTGCTTCCCCAAAACTTGACTATGTAGCATGAAAAAGCAGCGCTCACAATGACCTTCATAGTAAAATGCTAACTGCTACAAACTCACTGTTGGTGTCATTTTTATTTATTTAATTTTACATCATGCTGATAAGTTCGACTAGCCGTTTATAAAAATGTCAACATTAGTATGAAAAGGCTTTTAAAGTGTTGGTCCCCGCTGTGGGGCCATGACAGGATCAGGTTCCCTGTGTAATTCCTCGGCCTTATGTGGCGCGCCATCAGACATATGGTGCTGTGATGATAGCACTACACCAGCCGCTTTGGGTTTCATATCCAAGATGAAAAGTCAAGATAGTTCAGTTACAAGTCTGGCTGGGATTTCATTTGAGAGTTTTTTGGGTGGTATTTTGTTAGAGCCATAAGTAGGAGGATTAACTTTGTATTGAGACTATAATGCAGTTGTGAAAGAACATCATACATTGTTACACAGTGCACCATTAAGGAATTTTCAGTTTGTTAGGAGAAACACTACATGCAAAACTCTTTTTTTGTTTGTTTTTGGTCTGTTTGGTCTCTTAACACAAGCTTTCACGTGGAAACAAAACACTGAAAGATATTTTAATATTTAATGTAATCAACCTGTGTCCATAAAGTTATGTAACTTCAAAGGCTGTTTTCTCAAAATGCATTTAGAGACATAAGGATCACCCCTTAAAGTAGCACCTACATACTCCAAACTTTCCACTCTTGTACTTTTAACAAGGTGGAACATACGGAAGAATGTAAAATAAATAAATAAATAAATAAAAATAAAGAAGAAAGAAGCAAGAAATTTAAACCTGGCTCTTTTCATGTTTCTGTTGAATGTCCCAAAAATTATACATTTTTACACATAAAATGCTTTATTTTTATATGAAAAGATCACATGATGAAAAACATATATATTTTTTTACATTTATGTAAATAAAATATAGGAGACATTTCAAATTGACATCTCTAAATGTAAGATTTTCTTCCTTATTCACCTGCAGTGTCTCGCCGTATTAAGTTGATTTAAATCATAGCATTTGATCTCACGTTCAGATCTGACAGTTCACCCTCATTATGTCAGGTTTTCATTTGGAGTATTTTGGCCTGTATTGTTCAGTAGCTAAAAGTAGCTAGAGGACAAACAAACTGACTTGGGATTCAGCGTGACCCTGCGACCCTAAGTCCTCCCCAGTCTCCGTTTGTGCACCGGCCTCGCTGACCTCTGCTTGTTTACTGCATCATTCTGTCCTGATATATATCTTTTTAACACGCACTGCAATTCCCAGTTCACCTTCCCCTATTTCCGACCCCATGTGGGATCCTTCTATGAAATTTATCCCACTATTTTTCATGGTCCCATTTAATTCGGAGGAAGGCACAAGCCAGTATGTTTTTTTGTTTGTTTTTTTTGATAGAGGGAAGGGTAATTGTTGCAAAAATCCAACTGCAAATCCAATGCTGGAAGGTAGATGATAAGCTAACCAACTAAGCTAACTTTTCTGGTTGAGAGTCCGCGACCTCTATGTCACCAGGGAGATGTCGCTTTGCCTGGAATGTTCCAAAGTATGGCATTAAACTTATCTATCATGCATATATACCTGTGTATTTATTGCTCAAAAAACAATCACTCTAACTATGAGTGGAGGTTGCTTCTCCACAGATCTGTTTGACTCTGTCTTTTGGTGTTATCCACTTGTCTCTACTGAAGTGGATGCATGTTATGACATATGGAACATTCCAGGGAAAACAATAACATCTCCACGGAGACAAACGGGGGCGGACAAAGTTACTAGTGCACCTTTTAATGCTGTATTTTGTTCTCCCACGTTCCTTTTGTATGATTTTGTTATTGTGTGTTTCCTTTCATCTTTCTCCTTGACCACTTGCCCTGTCTCTGTCCATCTTTTCTGCATTTGTAAGTCCAACCACATTTTGTTTACTCCTGTCTTCTGACCTTTCGCGGGAACATCCGTCAGTTTTTTTGTCCTCCTTCAATTTTTGTTTTTCCTACTCTGTCAAGGACGTTAGGCTTTTGGGTTTTTTGATGGTAAGCCTGTTAGCAAGAAAGATTATAGCTACATTTAAAGGTGGGCCAAACGCCTCCTTGTCGCCAGGGAGATGTTATTGCTTTGCCTAGAGTGTTCCAAAAGATGTCATTAAACTGTCTTGCATTTATTGAATTAGATGTATCTATATTGCTCAAAAATACCTTAAAAACTTACATTTCGATTGAGAGCGGGGTCGCCTCTCCACAGATCTGACATAGTAAATGGTGGCATTTTTATATAGCGCTTTTCCATCAAGGAACCACTCACACATTCACACATTCATACACCAGTGTACGCAGACATTGGGGGCGAGGTGGGTTAAGTATCTTGCCCAAGGACACAACTACAGTATTCATATGTGGGAGCGGAATCTAGTGTGTGATAGTGCATCTTTAAATCCAACTTAAAGATGTTGGACAAAGGCTTGAGGTTGGAACTTGTTTAAAATGCACCATAAATACTCAAATGTGATAAATGGTCAGTAACACAGAAGACTATCAAAAGTATTTACCCCAGAACTATCTGATTTCTGCCTAGTACTAGACACCTCATTGCGAGACTGGGCCAAAGCGTTTGAGAACTGCCCTTCTACTTTTTCTATCACTTTCATTTCTTCTTGAAGACATATTTCATCCTTGTGGCAATGACTTACACAGCCACTGACATTGTACCAGATGAGGTTAGCCCAATGACACCCCCTGTAGGAATATTCCAGCAGTTTTATTATATGTTTTATAGGCGGAGAATCCCACGGCACTTTGAAGGACGGCCAGGGTCAACTCTATCTACCTGACGTATTGTTTCAATGGCGGGGACTGTGGTTAGATGTTCCAACTCCATCAACCTATTTGGGCTTTTATATCGGGATGACAGCTTTGGTTATGGTGAAAAATAACATGTGACATAAAACAAGCAATAATCAAACACTTGTGATTATTTTGAAATCGGGTTGTATCATTGGCTGTAAAACTGAGATTGTCTGGCAGCTCTTTATCATAACAACGCCTTAATTAGCCCTAATAGTGCATGTCGAAAGACTAAGAATGAGTCAGGCTTAGTAACTACTTAAATAAATGCTTACTGGTAATGTGTCACTGTCAAATTTTCCAACAATTAATCTGTGTGGAAGCGAGTATCTGTGCATATTTACATTTATAAAACAAATATGAGATTATGTATGGTCTCACCTTTTACTTATTTGTATACGATAGGCTGTTTTGATACACACTAACATAATCCAGATGAATTCAGACAACTAATATCGTTTTAACCTGTGAACACATCAGCTTTGGTAGCATCTCTGGTGATAGGTGAAGCTTCCAGACAGGTTTCATTTGCCCATTCCCAAGTGCATTTATTTCCTAGAGCACATTTAACACTGATTAATTGATGCCAAATAAAGATCCCCACACCGCACCCTCCCACACACATGAAACTCATCATCTTCATATGAATTTTAATAATAGTCAATGGAATATTGATGTGATCTGAATATGTCACTCCAAAACATTTAGGGTAAGTGGGAGGCGGCTCCCTGTGGACACAGTGTATTGCCATGTAATGAGGCAGGGCGATTTGATTCGAGTGTGTTGGAGTTCACTTCCACTTTGGAGGATGCTCAGCTTGGTTGACAGACACCACTGACAAAGATCATGAGACAGAAGTTTAAAAAAAAATGTTTCAGCTAGTAAACAAAAGCTTGACAATATGTTACATGTTCATTAAATGGGGAAATCTGTCTAATTGCAGTATCCAGATGAGTGGTTTTGAATCCAGATGAGAGGTTCTGGGTTAGCAGCATTACTATTTGCATTTTAGACACTCCATTAAAATAGAACTTAAATTGTACTGAGTATCTGGACCTACGGTGAAATTCACTGAAAAAAATCTGAACAATCTGTATTTTGTATTTCCCAAAGTTTGTTATTTATTTACTTTTTGGTTCAACACTGATATTGCGCTTTCTCTGAGTGAGGAACAAAAAAAAAAAAATGAAAATAAATTTGAATTCAGAAAGTATTCAAAAAAAAGGTTATGCATAATGGACTTGTGTTGTTATATCGAGAGCAGAGGAAATAATGTTTAGTTCCCTTGTCACAGCAGCAAATGAACATTACAGGCTTACAAATGAGTCTGACTGTCCTTTCCACACGAGGCCAGGGATCTTTGCTGGTTCAGAAATACAAATTAAAACCAATAGTCCTATAAAGACTTGAAGTGGGGTAATTATCAGGAGGTTATTGTTTTTCAGTGACTTACTTCTGTATAATTAGAGCTTCATCTGCAGGGAGTGAGCTTTTAACTGCATTTTCACAGTGATATAACGGTGTGTCCTTGTTTACAAATTGATTTCATATTTTTGTTTTATCCAAATAAAAAATGTTTCTGACTGGCTAATTTTTCATCTATAATATTGGATGTATCTTGCAATAGTCAAGAGTAAGAGTAATAGTAAAAGTAAATTTGCTGGATTATATTAGATTAGACTATATTATTTGAAGAGAGAAATTATTGTGCTTGTGTGCACTATATTATAATATGTGACACCCGTGGATCATTATGTTATGATTTGGACATTTTAAATTGAAATATTGCTCTAAAACGACTTCATAAAAGAAACAAGTCTGTTGATTTTCCACGTTAGAAAACTGTGGTGCCCAATGGGAGCTGACATCGCTGTGAACGTCCAACAACAAAGAGCCATGAAGTTGTCGGCACCTCTGATGGACAGCTGCACATCATGTTAGCGAGTAGCAGATTCGTTTTTTCATTTGTGAATCCCCCCGTTTTCAAATGGACTTGATTGACAGGTGGATTAGTCAATCGGGGACAGGCACGGTCTGTCTATATTGGAAAAATTTAAGGAAAAAAAATATCACATGGGGCTGAAAGACATGGCGGATTTCTGCAGAATCAATGAGAGAAGCACTAAACTCTTAATCTGAGGTGAGATAAATTTGATTTTATTTGTAAATCATAGGTGAACCGATGTGTCACTGAAAGAAACAATCAAACGTGATTGCTTGAGACGCAGGATGTGGGGACCAAACTGATATCAATCTGTATAAAAATACAGAGCGATATCAGCCTGGATTTGCCAAGCAACCAAAACGACTATGCAACACTGCTAAATCCTACGAAAATAAAATTGGTGAACAAAGTACAGAGCAGTGGGCGTGTACTGGTGGCAGAGAAAATAGGCGTTGATTGGAGCGTCTTGAATACAGGAGTATAAAGATTACTCACGAATCAAAATATAGATATAACTTTGAAAGGGTAAATGAGAAAGGGAAACAACTGTGACATGGTTAAAAGCTCTAAAAAGTGGATTTAGGCGCGTTTTAACCCTATCTTTCAATCTTTTGTTCATTTAACCTACTTTACAGTGAAACAGCCTCCTTCCCCAACATAAAACTGCATTTAGCTCGCTGCTATTTCACTGCATTTTTTATAACCAAGACAAACCGTAATACACTTTCTATGTTGAATTGAGTCAACAGAACCAAACTTGACAGTCGAACAAAATCTGCCTTATTTCACGGTCATGCGGATTATTTCAAACTAGCTGATGAAACTGTAGCGCTAATCATTATGTGCCATTTTGTATTTTTCTTCTTTTTTCCTTGAATTGGCTTTGATCAGGAAACGTCGGAATGTTTGTTGAAAATCCCTGAATAGCTCTACCCCCCTACAGCATCTGTTTATGAACTTGTCCCAAAACTGTCACCGTATGTCAAAAACGTAACCCCGAGGAGAAGTGGGAGGTTGGAGAACAGGATCTTTCTAAGCAGCAGTTTAATGTCTCCATACCTTCTCCATACATTAGTCATTCAGGCCTTAAAGCTATATTGTGTAAGTAGTCTGCGCACCTGCCTCGCATCACCATGGAGACAGGTGCAGTTTCTTCCTCTTGCGTCATTGTGTAAATTATGTTGAAAGATGAGTGCTTTGGGCTCAAGGTTAGAATAATATACAAGATTCAATGTACATGTTTGGTGATGCAAAGACCAAAAAATAAAATTAAACAAAGTGGTTATATGAAATGGCACTATTTGGTTGAAATTGTTATATAAAAGCTTTCTCTTCTTCTTTCTTCCTTTTACTAAAAATCAACACAATTTGAATTTTTTTAAAGTTAATATCTAGAAGACAAATTTAAATTGTTGACTAATATATATTTTAACAACCATGATGAAATCCTAATTGGTCCAATGTGTTATGTTGCTAGAGAGGAGTCCCCAAGTTTGTCTGACCACAAAGGTGAGTGTTAAAAATGTAATACAAGCTCCCTCTGCTTTGCGCTTTAAATATTTATTCACTTAAAGGTTGAGATGGTCAGGATCAGCATATTTTAACCTTCTACGGTGTGAAATCCTGCGTTATAATATGCCCAGAACAACTTGAATGGTACAACAGAAAATGTAATATTCTTTGATTAAAACTTTGGTGATAAGATTTGCAAGATGTGATGTATGTGAATGGGAGAATCAAACGGTATTGAAAATAATGTTTGTGCTGTTACCTTAGAATCAACATACAAACACATATATAT
>KN483494.1:0-14437 GCA_000787095.1 Periophthalmodon schlosseri | reverse complement strand
AGAGGGGGGGGGAGAGAGAGAGAGAGAGAGAGAGAGAGAGAGAGAGAGAGAGAGAGAGAGGAGGGGGGTTGGACTCGTCAAGATGCCTCCAGTCATACATCAGCGCTCAAAAACAAATCCCAGAGTCCCATTTCTCCCGAGGTCCTTAAACGCGGCACATTATGGAGTGACCAGGTGTGACTCGATCTTGTCCTTGACACAGAGGTGAGCGTGTAGCGATGTCCCGCTCCGACGACAAGACTCGCAGCAGCTGAGGCCACGGATCTGTACCACAACACTGTTTAGATAAGGCCAACCAAGGTAACGCTAACATAAGAACACGGTATATTTAGATCACGGCCGAGGGGCTAACCACTCGTGAACCAGAACTCGGGACGAGGCTCTGAGATAAAACGCTGCTTTGAAATAATAAGAAATCAGAAAAATTATGTCCGCTTATGTAATGTAGATTTTAAAATGTCACTTTTTTTTTTTTTACACAATAATAGAAATGTTCTCTTTAATGCATCGACTCACACAGTTACCACAGCTCTATCTTCCGTTTGACCTTTTTCTGACCCCAGCCTTTGTCGAACCCACGCTTTTAATGAACAAAGTAAAATCAGAACATAAAAGCGGCTCTCGGGTCCAAATAAGTCCACTCTGTGCTGTCTGCATCTAATCTGAAAGCGTTTTAATCTTCCGCGAACCAGGAAGTAATGCAGATGTAACATTAGCATTACGATGACTGGAAAAACTCTCGTCTGAAGACCCATCTCCGAGATCTTGTTGCGAGGCTCGGTCAGGACTGGCTTAGCTCGTGTTTGGGTTGATGGGTGAAACCGGAGTGGACACGTGAATCCCACCCAGACACGGGAAGAACATGCAAACTCCGCACGAAGAAAGACCCAGAATTTGTCAAAAACATGTTTCGGCCATATTGGGTCTTCATCAGCGCAAGTTAAAAGAACAAAATGGCCGCCAGGGGTCTTTTATACCTGGAAGTCATGTGATTTATTCACTCTAACCCTCTGAAAGTTGCGCTAAGCCCTTATAAACTCATCGCTGTGAATTATTAGGACGCTCGGAACGCTTAAGGTAAGTGAGGAATAACTTTGGGCAACTGCGAACTGTTTAAAATGAACTAGTTCTGTTTTTCACAATTTTAAGACAGAAAAAATGGAAAACAGCATCTTTAAAAAAAATATCCTAGACGTACATTTTGGTTTTATGAGATGTCCCTCAGGCAGCTTAGAAACAAATCTTATTCGGATATTGTTTTGGGAGCGTCGGGGTGAGCGTGTTCATTTGAATCACGACGCCCCTAGAGAATATAATAAAACACACAGGGAAGGAGACTCTGTATATTTGCCGTCCCACCGGTGAATCTCTCTATTAACCTGCTCCCGTCTGCGTCAACGGAAGAGAAGAGCGGGGTGTCGGAGGAGGGTCAGAGGTCGTGCGTCGCCCGCGGACGTTTCGTATGGAGATGAGCGCGTCAAAGTCAGCCTACACGGATAAATTAGTCACATGACGAGCTATTTATAAGAGGTTTTAGAGCAGGAACTGACAGGGCGCTATAAGAGGTTTGACAGCTGTAATAACCAAAGACAGAAAGACGATAACACCTTATAATAACTTTCAATTCAAGTTTATTTATACAGCGCATTTAAAACAACTTCAGCTGACCAAAGTGCTTCACATAAAAGTCAACAGAAAAAAACACATATACAGATCACACGATACATAGGAAAAGAACAAGAAAACACCACGATATCCTGTCTAGCTTGTATTAAATGCCAGGGAGAAAAGGTGGGTTTTCAGTCTAGTCTTAAACTGCGTTAAAGACTGAGAGGTTTCATAGTTCCATCGTCTGGGCGCTGCCACAGAAAAGGTTCTGTCGCCTCTGGTCAGCTGACCTCAGGCTCTGGGTGGAGTATAGGGCTGCAGAAAGTCCCTCAGATAAAGTGGACCAAGAGAGAGGAGACAGGACCACAGAGTGAGACAGGACCCATAAAGTGCACACATTTAACAACCAATAACATTTTGAATTGCACAGTTCATTTTAAATGGTTTGCAGTTGTCCAAAGTTATTCCTCACTTACCTTATACATTCTGAGCGTTCTCATTGTTCACCACGATGAGTTTAGATGCACTTATCACAACTTTCAGAGGGTTAGGCTGAATAGATCACATGACTTCCAGGTTTAAAACAGCCCTGGCAGCCATTTTGTTCTTCTCACATGTCCTGATGAAGACTCAAGGCCGAAACATGTTTTAACTGAAATCTGAAGAGCACGAGGTTGTAAATATTGCAACATTTTAGTAGGTTTTAGCTTTTTGTGAGCAGTATTTATTTTTTTGCAAATAAAAGGTGCATTCCAAATATATGGGATGATTGTTGATTGCGTGTGCGGTTTTGCTGTGATACTGTGAAAAATTCGCCAGAAACGGTGGAAATTTGAACAGACCGATTTCCGCTTTGACACTTTTCGCTCACTCACATTAGCCGCTCACTTGGCAGTTTCCGTGTCTAAACAGTAGCAGCGGCGCTCTCCAGTCACTTCCGCATCTGCCCCCGAACAGTGAAGCCCAGAGGCCGGGGTCCAATCCGTGTCCGATCGGCTCCCCCTCCACCGCGAGCCAAATCTGTAGCGTATAATTAGCTTTTAATCAGTATTATCATTGGGGCGCGCGGCGGAGATTAGCCCAGCCCGGGCGCTGCCGAAAATAAACATTCGTAAATGCGTGTGAAATCCTCTGACCCGTCGCATCCGATCACACACTCCAGACGCTTTGCACGAGACACACTGCTTTTCACTGGCCTCGGGGTCTCGGTAACATTTTCAAGAACCCTTTGCTTTTCAGTGCAGCAGAGCAGGGAAAGGTTGTCAAAAATATTGCTAGTGAAATAAAATATATACGTAACTTCGAATATGAACAAAATAAGGACTGATTATACTAATACTACGAGCAAAATGACCACTATTGCTACTACACTCCCACAACTGTTACTTAGGACGTGCTTAGTGTTTCACGATACAATTTGTACCTAGTTTCAACACTTTCCGTCTTATAGCGCTGTATAGATTGATGCCAGTTGATCCCATGACCATAGATCAGGTGATACTGGAGCACGCTATCCAACTTTATACAGCGTAACCATAGACTGCCTATATAAATGGACATAGCTAACCTGCTAGCCACGTTCCAAATAGGAAGTGAGCGTGGTCTGCGCTTCCGGCTCCATCGTCTCTGGCTCCAATTCACTTTCTATTGAAAAGCTGTCGCCCGTCTCTCCGTAACGGCGGCTGTCAGACTCGTCATTTTGGTCTTAAAATGTTCGTATTAACCCACTCTGCGTGATCCTGGTGTTTTCATTTCGCTATTGTGTCAGTAAATCAAGTTATGACCGTTAACAACAGACAAATCACGCGCCTTCTTTCCCCGAGGTTTGATTGACAGCGTTGCTAAGCGCCCGCTCCCTGCTAAACCAGCGGTGCGGGCGGGAAGGGGCGTTACCTTCAACAGCCTCGGTCCGGATTGGCTCTTTGGTTGCTATGATACTCGTTCGCAGTAGTGTGTGATTATGTTCACGTCAGAGAGGTTGCTGGCACGATTTGACCACCACATCAACATCGCTCTGCCCTCTGGCAACTGTGGCGGATGTACGTTACCACCACAACCCCATTTTAACATTGCATTGCCTATGTTCCGCATTAAGGCATTATTAACCTTATCTATCTTCATGATGGTTCCACCAAGTTAGGTAAGACTCACTGTACGTATTTTTTTAGCAACAAAAACACCTTAAGTTGAATAAATGCAAAATAGATATGTTTAATGCCATACTGCGGAGCATTCCAGGCAAAGTCATAACATCTTTACGGAGTCTAGTAGAAAAGTTACATAGTGAACCTTTAAACGGTCCATATTACGGTATTTTCTGATCTATGTTCTAATGTTGTTTCCTCGTCACAAACAGACCTGGAGTGTGTTTTGTTTCATTCACACATGTTTAAAACACAAACCCTGCAGATTTAGGCTGAGTTCTTCTCTCAAACCGAAAACAGTCTGATCCACCTGGTGAGGTCATGAGGTTAAACAGGAAGTGCTCCACTGTGTTTTTAAACTCCACACACCTTCACTAGAATCATTTGGATGATTTCAGCCCTGGAATTGCCGATCTCTACTGAACTAAAGGTAAAAGGTAGATGCTAACTTGAAAACTACCGCTTCATGACATCACAAGGTGGAACGGAGCATTTTGAGATTTGGAGATATAGACAGACTAATAACGCGGGGTTACTCAAACATGCGTGAATGAAACAAAACACAACTCCAGGTGTGTTTTTGAGGAGGTAACAACATTATAACATGGCTTTAAGCTCACAAGAGTCAGTTTATGTAATAGCTCTACCTCATACACTACTGTAACCCTTTGTGGCCCTCTGCTCTGGAGGGTCTGTTCTCTTAATCCACCGTGGACAACTTAAACCCGGTTCTGTTGTGAACTCCAGTGCATTCTGAGAGCATAACATTTCCTGCGAGCTAATCGGTCGCTAGGCTAATCCCTGCCTCTGTGGGCTGAGCCGTGCGTTTACGCCTGTAATGAAGTGCGCTCGGATGAAAGGCTGGTTTTAATTGGATTTAGCCAAACTGGGACACAAACCAGAAAGTCATCACCGGCCCGAGTCTGCGTCAGTGCAATTTCAATGAGGAAGTGACGCTGTGCTCTGATTGGACTGGAGCAACTGGCCTCCCCTGACACTATTCAGTCCCAACTGGAAATTAGCCTGATTAGTAAAGTGATACTAATCAGGCTACTAAAGAGTCAGTGGATTTTTAAGTGGAGAAAAATCCCCCAAAAGATTAACTCATACATATTATGTCATAATCTGGACCGAAGAAGTAAATTATAGTCAAATAACTCAATCTTATGCAAAATGGACTGTTGTGAGCTGCGTTGTTACCTCCTCAGAAACATACCTGGAGTTGTGTTTTGTTACATTCACACATGTTTGAATAAACCTGCATTATTACTCTACATCTCAACAGCTCAAAATGCTCTGTTCCACCTTGTGATGTCATGTAGTGGTAGTGGTAGTTTCCAAGTTATCAGATACTTTTTACCTTGGGTTCAGTAGAGACTGGTAATTCCAAGGCTGAAATTATCCAAATGATTCTAGTGAAGGTGTGTGGAGTTTAAACACACAGTGGAGCACTTCCTGTATTACCACATGACATCACAAGGTGGAACAGAGTGTTTTCGGTTTGAGAGAAGAACTCAGCCTAAATATGCAGGGTTTGTGCGTTAAACATGTGTGAATGAAATAAAACACAACTCCAGGTCTGTTTGTGATGATGAAAAAACATCGTAATATGGAACGTTTAAAGCTGCACTATGTCACTTTTCTGGTCAGCTGTTTATCTCAATGGCAATGATATTGTTTTGCCTGGAATGTTCCTGTAATCCAAACCTGTATATCTTGCATTTATTCAGTTGCATTTCTATTTCTAAACCCTACATGCAGGTTGAGATTGCTTGTTTCCGAAGGTAAACAAGTTCCGACGCCGTACTGTGGAACGTTCCAGAAAAACATTCCAGGAAAACCAATAACATCTCATGAGGTTGACCCCCACCAGAAAAAAAATATAGAGCATGTGTTTGTTGTTCTGACAAAAAACCCCCCCAAAAAACTCTATATAACTCTATTGGAAACCTGAAAAATGAATCATATTTTGGCTCTATTGGGTGTAATACCTGTTTGTTTGCCCTGTATTTGAGTTTCCTGGTCGTATCTCCTGCTGGCTTGGAGGTGACAGAAAGTGTTCTTCAACGCCGTCAGCCTCCAGCGGTTCTGCTTTTCGGTGATGGCGCCAACTTTTTCAATTTCACTTCTCTACACTGTACGTCAAATCTTAATGCTGAATAATTGATAACCCACAATACAAGTTTATGTTTCATAGCAAACCCCCCATTAAGGAAGTCGATGTATCTCGCACTAGCTTAGTTTTAGCTTTAGAATTTGGCAACCCAAACTATAACACGGTTTTTCTGGTCTTTCTCGGACGACCGGTTGGAATATCTAATGAAGTATGTTTGTAAGTAAATCTATAATTATGATTTTATTACGAAATGTGAATAAGACGTACGTATCGGATCTATGTTATAATGTTGTTTCCTCATCACAAACAGACCTGGAGCTGTGTTTTGTTTCATTCACACACGTTTAACACACAAACCCTGCGTATTTAGGGTTCGTAGAGTAGAGGTAGAGTTCTTCTCTCAAAACAGAAAACACTCTGTTCCACCTTGTGATGTCACGTGGTAATACAGGAAGTGCTCCACTGTGTTTGTAAACTCCACACACCTTCACTAGAATCACTTGGATCATTTCAGCCCCGGAATTTCCAGTCTCTACTGAATAAACGTAAAACTCCACACACCTTCACTAGAATCACTTGGATCATTTCAGCCCCGGAATTTCCAGTCTCTACTGAACTAAACGTAAAAGGAGCTGTTAACTTGAAACCCGCCACTTCATGACATCACAAGGTGGAACAGAGCATTTTGAGCTTTGGAGATGTAGACAGACTAATAATAAAAACTTACTCTAACTTGTGTGAATGAAACAAAACACAGGACGGAACAACATTTTAACATGGCTTAAAACGCATAAGAATCAGTTTTGCGTAACATAGGACCTTTAAATATTTCAGAAATTTCCCTTTAAATAGACTGTGTTTAATATAATGTTGGCCCACACAAAATAAAAACAATTAAACGTCCACTATGCAACTTTCCACCACCTGCTTGTCTCCATGGAGATCCATTTGCCTGGATGATCCCACAGAATGGCATTAAACATATTTATCCCCATGTAAACAAGCAGGAACGGGTCAGATCTGTGGAGAGGTGACACGCTCTCTGTAAGAATGTATGTTTTTTACAGTATTTTTGAGCCTTAAAAACACCTGCTCAATACAGGCAAAGCAGTAAAATCTCCATGGAGACAAGCAGATGACATAACCCCAGCGAGAAAAGTTACATAATAATTGATCTAAATTGGGTCGAGCCAAATCTAAGGTGTGTAAACGTCTAACGAGAATATTTTTGCGCCTCAAAACAGATACAAATTACCGATCAAAAGCCTTAGCCGCAAAATAATGTTTATAATTATGATGCTATCAAAGTGAAATTATAACAGATGTTTCCTTATTTGATGTAACATGGCGGTGAAATCTGTTTGTCTCCCAGAACAAAACGCCTCCATTCGAAAACTCGGAGAAAACCACACCAGCCGTCTCCTGCGGTTTTAATTGCTGTAATTTCAGAGCTAAAATAAAGCTTCAAAATCATTGTCAGGTTGAAGGAAATTGTCTCGGTCATTTCTGTAGAAAAATACCTCCGGAACAATCTACCACTTTTCTTGGACTATAGCCACTTCTCCGGAGCTGTTTGTGTTTACCTGTAAATGTTATCGCACAGGAATAGTGAGGGATTTTCGGCTGGCTAAAAGTGTGGCTGCTGCTGGTGTATACAAAGACTGGAGCTCAGGTTTCATGTGGCTGAACAAGTCTCACCTTCAACACATTCACGCCAGAGCCATTTAGAACTGTGAATTTGACAAGAGGCCTTTAGATATCATTTTACGTCAGAGGCATGTGGGCCACCAGTGAATCTTATAATATTATTTAACAGCAGCAGTTCAGACAGTTTGTTCATGTAAGAAGCTTGTGGTGTGTTTCTTGTCTGACAAGTCCAGAATAATCTCTCTGTATTTTTTTTTTTTTTATAAAGAGGGATATCAGTTGCATCTTGAGCCAGAACCAAACATGATCGTGTGGAATCATAATCATTTTCTACAGTGATGCATGTCAAACAGAGGAGCTCATTGGTTGACCATCATTTTGAGCAAAATGACATTTCTCTCACCTCAGATTCCAAGAGTTTAATGCTTCGCTCATTGATTCTCATAGACTGTATAAAGAAGTGGACTAAGGGCTCACCTCAGATTCCAAGAGTTTAATGCTTCGCTCATTGATTCTCATAGACTGTATAAGAAGAAGTGGACTAAGTGAGTGTGACGTCACCCACAGCGTCCGGCTCCAGTCAAATGAAGCTCATCGAGGCCAGAGCAGTTATAGCGGCGAATTTGGAGCCAAGTTCCATATTTGGAATTCCGACCGCGAGTATCATAGCAACCAAAGAGCCAATCAGGAGCGAGGCTGAAGATAATGTCCCCTTCCTGCCCACACCTGTGGTTTAGCAGGGAGCAGGCGCTTAGCAACGCTGTCAATCAAACCTGTTGCTAACGCTAGCGGGAGCTATTATTAATGTTAATAACTTGATTTACAGGCAAAATAGCAAAATAAAAACTTCAGAATCATGTAGAGTAGGTTAATATGAACATTGTAAGACCAAAATGATGAGCCTGACAGCAGAAGTTATAGAGAGAGAGGCGACAGTTTTTCAATTGAAAGTGACTTGGAGCCAGAGTCGATGGAGCCAGAAGCTCGCCCATGCTCACTTCGGCGACTAGCAGATTAGCTACGTCCATTTATATGTACAGTCTATGTTGATTCTACGGAAATCTGCGATGTTTTTTAGTCCCCTGTGATATGTATTTCCTTCCTTTTTCACGTAAGCAAACATTTGTTTTGATTGGAACGGGCCACACGTGTCCCTGATCGGCTAATCCACCCGTCAGTCATGCTCATCTGAACTCGGTGACCAGACTCACATCATCGTAAAGTATTGAAGAAGTGTGTATTCTGGATCCCAGGAAAGGGGCTATTGAGTATAATGCTGTTTTTCTATCTAAAAATAATAACAGTGATGCGTATGTGTTATGTGTGGATATATACTCTCTACAGCCCTGGAGTAGACTTTCGGAAGACCTAGCCCCTCTAACCACCACCAGTCCCTCAACGTCAAATCCATACTTTGGCAAAGTGGGTGAAGTATCTTGCCCATAAGCACAACAGTGTCCAAGGGATTAAACCGAAAACCTGAGCTTGTGGGCAAATTGCACTTGACTAGTATTTTATTATAGGGAGGGGCGAGACATAATTTACACAAGACAAGACGAGGTACGAGATCGAGTCTACAGTAACGAAACAAGATGAGATTTGTACATAATTCCCAATATGTACTTTTTGCAATTGCCAGTTTCCAATTTTGTCCTCACAAGTTTTGATTTATTTTATTTAATATTTTGTTGCCATTCTAGTTCTGCTTTTTGGAACAATAAGTAAACTGTAAACTTTGTCCTAAACTATGTCCTAAAACATAAGGCATGTGGGCAACAAGGTGGCACAGCGGTTAGTGCTTTTGCCACGCAGGTTCTGGGTTCGACTCCCATGGGGCTCCAGCTTCCCCTACCACTAGAACATGTACTAAAACTCCAAATCTCAGTAGGACAATCCTGGTCGTATTAAGGTCAAGAAATACTGTGTACCCCCATCTAGGAAGAAGAGCAGGGGCGGCGCAGGGGAGGGGGCTTGAGGGGGCACTAGCCTCCCCTAGAATGGTCAGTGAACCCCCATAGCTCCCACAAAGATTTTTGCACCATTTTCATAGCACATCCGATCAAGAATGTTCAAATGGCGACCTCAGAGTGTTCAAAATGAGACTACAATATTTTTTAAAAATTCCATATTAGGCTTTGTAAATCAGGAGTGTTACTATAACTACTTTTAAACTCAGTAAAGGGCTCTGAATTAACATGGTCACATTTTTATATAGCGCTTTTGGGGGAAAAGCGCTTCAAGACACTCAAAACTCTTTACATCAAGGAACACCAGTGTACGCAGGCACTGGGGGCGAGTTGGGTTAAGTGTCTTGCCCAAGGACACAACAACAGCATTTATCTGTGGGAGCTGGAATTGCATGGATGGATGGATCTGACCGCTCAACCAACGATGTTTATGTCGAGAGCGGGATTCAAACCGCCAACCTTCAGCTCAGTGAACGCTCTGCCAGTTGAGCTACTGTCATCCCCAGTTGGTTACGTCAACACCTACAATGAAGAACTTAGCACTTCCATAACTCCTCCAACCAAAATATCTGACGCCGCCCCTGAAGAAAAGTTCATATTGGCTACCAACACCGAAAACTGCACACTTGTTTTGTCCATTGACTTTGGGCACTGGATAAACATCTCCAGCCATAATACAGATTTATTTTTCATGGGCTCCCTAATCCCAGGATTCATCAGAGCGTGTGTACAAGAGGCTCGGATCACGCTCCTCATATCCAGATCGCGTTATTAGTTCGGAAAACTAGGACAGTTGTAATTAAGGTAAAGAGATCCATGCATTATTCATGAAAAACACGCGCGTTCACAGGTGGAGATGGCCCTTGCCTCGACCTTGGTTTACGGTCCAGATAATCAAGCTAGATTTACTCCGCTCTTCATGGCCCTGGATCCATGCCCTTGCAATGAACCAGGCTCGCAGGGGCACTTGAACATATGAAGAATGTAATGTTGTGGAAAAGATGGAACGCTGATGAATCTCGAGCCGCAGAAAGAAGAGAAAAACTTAAATGGAAATACACACTCAAACATAAGGACCTAAAATTTCAGTTACTTTTGATATTGCGTAGTTAGAACAATGTACGTCTTAGATATATCTCTGAAAAATTAAAGTTGTGCTATGTGACTGTTTTGATGAAGAGTCCATCACTTGCTTGTCTCCATGGAGGTGTTATTACTTTGTACAAAATGTTCCACAGTATGGCGTTACAAGCACCATAGGTCAAGTTACAGGCCAGATCTGTAGAGAGGCGACCCGGCTCACAGTAAGAATGGATGTTTTTCCAGGCATAGCGACAAAAATACCTGGAAGTGAATAAATGCAAGGTAGATAAGGTTAATACCATACCATACATTGTATATATAAGTGGACATAGCTAACCTGCTAGCCGCCATGTTCCAAATAGGACATTAGGAATAAATGCAAGGTAGATAAGGTTAATACCATACCATACATTGTATATATAAGTGGACATAGCTAACCTGCTAGCCGCCGTGTTCCAAATAGGACATTAACATGGACACGCTTCAGGCTCTATCGACTCCAGTTCACTTTCTATTGAAAATCCGTCGCTCCTCTCTCTGTAACTGCTGCTGTCAGTCTCGTCGTTTTGGTCTTAAAATGTTCGTATTAACCTGCTCTACATGATCCTGGTGTTTTTATGACGTCACACTCGCTTAGTCCACTTCTTTATAGAGTCTATGTACCATACTGTGGAACATTCTCGGGAAAGAAAAGTTACCCTGTGCTCCGTTTAAGACTTTGGTGCAGTAATTGTTTATTGAATACAAATGCTAGAGTAGGTAGAGCCATCTTAAAGGGCAAGAGAAGAGTTGAGCAAATATCCTTCCTATAGCTTATGATGGTGGTGATAAGAGGAGGAGACAGAAAGACTGAGGAGGCTGATGGTTCTGCTGCTGTAAAGGAGAAAGAAGAAAAGGTAGGTCGCAATATTTGGCTGAAATAGCAGAAGAAAAATTCACTGGAGAGATAATGTATTTATATGAATGGCTTGCTTGAGCGAGAGTTTTTCTGGTAGAATTCATGCTTTCGCTCAATACAAACTACTATTTTTCCTCCTCACCCGGTGCCACGTTATTGTGCAAAAAGGTCTGAACTGCTTTTTCTGTTGTGTGGTCTCCCTCAAAAGTATAGAAAGAGGATTGGGTTGGAGTTAAACTGCCTCCACACTGCAGTGACATATATGATGGGATACAGTTCTGGCTGGCTAATCCGTGCTAGCTTGCGCAGCTCTATGGGGGCTGGTCTAATCCTGTTATCGGGCCGGACAGATGCTGCAGACAGAACAATGAACGCGGGGCCAATATGGCGGTGCGGCCCAGCGGAGGTCATGAGCCAAGCGCATCACAGCAGTGGCTCCGAGATCAGTGGTCTCTCCATGTAAATCCATTTAGTGTCATGGAGAGAAGTGAGAGAACTGAACAGCTTAAGAGTGAGTGTGCAGGGCCGTGGTTCTCAAACTGGGGTACAGCGAGCTCTTGGCGCGTGGACAGCTCTTTAGTTTGTGGGTTTGGTTAATTTAGAGTTCATTTTATCCACTTTGTTGTCCTCCTTTGGATAATCTCTCCTTTAGAACTACAGTGGAAATGGCGTAGTCCACTTTCGGTCCTAGTTTAGACCTGGAATAGTCCTGGTTTAGATCTGGTGGTACTCAGAAAGCCGAATGTTTTCTTTTGTTCGTACTTGGCGTCATACGTTTGAGAGACACTGGTATAGAGAATAGAAAATATTAAAATTACACATTGAAAAGAATATTTAATGTCCTCTGATATAGGCATTATTGGTGAAATGTAAACCTATAACTGAACTAAACCAAAACCAGGACTAAACCCGGACCAGACCAGAATTAGAACAGGACCAAACCTAGTCTACATCAGGACTAAACCAGGACTTAACCAGGACAAATAAAGTTGTAATATTGAGACTTTCTGACCCCAAAATTCAGGTAAGACAGGAGAAACGCACAAGAAGACCGTTTTGTCAACAGCTAACAGCTAACAGCTAACTCAAGGTTTGTTAGTTATACTGGACTTAACCACCAACCCATGAGTAACAGGGCAGAGCTGACCAAACTGCTAAATTAAGGCACTTTCAACCTCTATAATCACACGTATTCATTCTGGCAAGTGAAGCGTCTTGCCCAAGGAATAAATCAAACTAGATAAAACTAAAACATTAAAATATAAGCAGTGAAAATAAATCTCCTTAAGCCCGACACGCTACAGGATGTTTCTTCTTAAATGATTTTTAAATGCGCGACCAAAAGCGCAGACCACAGACACGAACAGAATCGGACAAGATTTTAATTCTCCGAGCGCGAAGACTGCGGCAGGATATGGCAGCGAAGAGACCGCACACCACAAGCTAAAAGTTACGAGCGCGGCATCTGCGCCCGTTTCCTGTCTAGAATAAAACGACTGGCTTTGAGACGCTAAAGTGTTTCAAAGATCAGAGCGTCGCACTTCTAGTTTAGATGCAAGTCGAAACTGTGAAATGTGGCGCAGTGGTTCAGATAAATGCTTTTAATGCACAAAAGGCTGGCGATAAACGACACAGGAAGTAGAGTCACTGTCGCTAATCTGCAGCAGCTTCAGCCTGATCCTCGCTATCGGATGTAAACAGACAACTTGAGGAAATACTCTTGCCTTTTTTACTTTTTAAAAACTGCTTCAAACCGGATCCGTAGCTCTGTTCTGTGGACTCGGTGTCATTAATTGCGGAGGACACATTCTAACTGATAATACGGATGAGAACGCTCCAGTTTAACTCAACAACTTTACGAGAGGTGAGTCATCTTTAAATTATTTGCGCCTCTGTGTCTGTCACTCTGTCTGCCCCTGACGTAGAGTGGCTGTTGCCGCGGTGATGTTTCGTGGTTAGGAATTTACGATACGCCAGAGCAGCTCAGAGTCACTCGAACGCCACACTCGCGTACGAGGATCCTAAATCGGGTCACGCCTACCTGAAGTCTGGGAGAAGCAAACCGGGTCCTAAATCTGGCGGATGTGAAGTGTAAATCTCTTGTTATTCCTTGGACAAACGTACCAGCCATTGTTTCACAGCTAAACTCATCACAAATCACTGACTCTAATTTCAGTCCGACGCTCGTTGGTTATGTCTTTGGCTTAGAACCTGCGTGTGAGAAGCCCGGCGAATCCAAAATAAACGGAAGGAATCTCTCACGGCGGTGCCAAGTTCGACCTCCCCGGAAACTTCAAGACATCCGACCCGCCCTGCGCCTCGCCAGCCGGATCGCTTCACTGCTGCCGCTGCTAGTCGGGGTAACAGTAGCTCAGTTCAGTGCCTCTGTTCTGAAGGTTAACAGTTTGAATCCCACTCCTGAAGCGAACATCGCTGCAGAGCGGTCAGATCCGGTGACCTGCGGGTCGGTAGGTCGACCCGCCTCGCCCCCGGTGTCCGCGTACGCTGGTTTATGAATGTGTGAGTGGGTGGTGGCTGAGTGGTTCCTTGACGTAAAGTGCTTGGGTTCCTTGAAGGTAGAAAAGCGCTACATAAATGTGATCATTTATCATTTACAACTACTCCCACTGCAAACACGTCCAAAATAACTAAGGAATCTTTCAGGACACTGCTAAGTTCAGGCTCTGCGGAAATGTCTTCACTTTGTACCAGGGCGAGACATCCGACCCGCCCTGCACACACCAGTCTGTTCGCTACTGCTACTACTACTACTACTACTACTGATACTACTGCTACTGCTACTGCTGCTACTGCTACTACGACTATTAGCCTACTGTTACTTAACCGACTATACCACTGTTTGTAAATATATGTGATTTAATACTACTACTACCAGCATTACTACCACTTCTACTACTACTATAGGTGAATATTTATCACTACTACTACCACCACCACTACTGCCACTACTACT
>KN483493.1:72737-87984 GCA_000787095.1 Periophthalmodon schlosseri | reverse complement strand
TGTGGAAACAGAATACAGACTATGTATTTGTTCATGGTTTTGCCACAACCATCACCTGAATGGACAATTATTAAAACAATAGACTGTATTCGAGTGATTTTGCATTAATTACTGCACCCTTCTTCATATGTCATGTCATGGTTACAAATTTAATTATTAATCCAGTTTAAAGGTGGAATATGTAACTTTTCTGGTGCAGGGTGCGCCAACAGTTTGTCTTCATGTAGGTGTTACTGCTTCGCCTGCAGTGTTCCAGTTTATTGCTAGACCTGTCTTGATAATTATTATATCGACACATCATTCAATAGGGGGTCAATATTTACAGTGTGCAGTGACGTGTATTCAGGGGAGGCAAGGGAGGCAGAGCCTCACCTGTCAATCTTGGAAAAAAAAAACGGAATTATAAAATATAATAAATGTTAATATTTGTCATCTGGTATGTATTATAAACCACTTTTCCGTTTGAATCCAATATGGAACAATATTTTTTTCAATTAAGAATATCAGAATTTTCGCATGTCATGTAACTCCCGTTCAAATACAGGGAGGAGGGGCGCCGTGAGGCAGCACCTTGCTGTGCCGCTCGGTGCACAGTATAATTCCTCACAAACTGTGCTGGTATGCAATGCAAATAATGTGTCGCTGTCCCTCTGTATATAACAAATAAAACACTCTGATGATATGCTCTGTATTTCCATATTCTGGATAATGTATGAAATGTATTTCTGAAACATGTTCAGGCTCACAGATTAATTATAAAACAGCAGTAAAAGTTCTCACTCGGTGAGGGAAACAATACGCCAGACTCATGGCAGAGAGCGCTTCTGAGCCCGTGGACTGTTGCGCTATCTTCTTCGTTCTTGGACTTGTTTATTTTTTATTTACAATCTGCCTTATCAAAATGGAAGATTACATTTCCAAGCTAAAAAGATTCGCAAATCTGGATTTTCAATTAAAGCAAGAGGTTATAACTAAAGGAAGACCTACACTGGAGTTGAAAAGCTTGCTTCAGACTACTGGAAAGAACTACTACTACTACTCGAAAAAACTGGCAGTGTGGATATCCTACGAGAAACCGCCTTTTTTTCTTTATTTTCAACGAGTGACAATGTCTGGACTCAAAATGGATATTGTTACATGAAAAACTTGCCTAGAAGCCTGAATAAGCCTGAACAATCAGCCACTCACATTCAAAGTCAGATAGCTTTGAAAACTTTTGGGGTTTCTAGGATAGACCTGGCTTCGGACGAACAGTGGAGACTCAACATTAGCCTACACAATGCAAAGGTAAAGGAAAACCGTGAAATTTTAAAAGACCTCATCAACGCAACCTGTTTCCTTGCTAAACAACACCTAGCATTTCGTGGCAATGAAGAGAGCGCAGGCACTGCTAATTGTGGCAACTATGTGGAACTATTATATGCGTTTGCTGAGAAAGACGAAAGGCTAGCGAAACATTTAAAGACATCCGCTGTGTTTTCTGGCTTGTCAAATAGAATACAAAATGATCTAATTAAAGCAGTCGGTGATGTCATCAGAAATGATATTAAGAATGAAATTAACGCAGCATCGTTTGTAGCAGTAGAAGTAGACGAGACAACCGATGTAGCAAACAAAGCGCAGATCTTGTACTTCTACAAAAAAGTCAGACATTTTTTTGTGTCACATTTGTCTATGCTGATATGAGACATACAGCATAACTCATTGTCTTTTGTCACTCCAATTATGTTTAAGGTGCTCTTTTGGGTTCATTCGCATTTGTAAATCTGACTCTGAAAGAGTCAGTGCCTCACTAGCCATGAACCTCACCGCACATCACTGATAGTGTGTTCAATTTCTTTGCAAAAATGTCGACATTTTGCATATTTTTGTTGTAATGCAATAACACTCGAGCTGTAGCAGGCTGAATCAGTGACTTCTATGGCTAATTATTGGTTCTTTCTGTTATTTTATTTGTTGCAGCTGATGCTTTTCATGATACTTTCTTTTTAAAAATGGTTTATCACAATATCTCTCTGAAGCAATATATCGTCCTTCAAAATGTGTTATTGTGACAGGCCTACTTATTGCGTTAAACAAATCCATCTATGGAGACAAGCAGGTGGCATCACCAGGCCATATTACAGGTCAGATCTGTGGAGAGGCACAGTTAGAATGCATGCTTTTTTAGGTATTTTTCAGCAATAAAAACATACTTATATAAATGCAAGACACAAAAGTATAATGCCACACTGTTCAACATACCAAGCAAAGAAACCACATCTCCATGGAGACAAGTAGATGTCACCAGAAGGTTACATACTGTGCCTTTACGTTTACTATTCCACAACTGTCAAGTGGCATTTCCAAATTGATTTTTTTACCATACACGAGCAGATATAAAATCGAATATGCCCCCTCATATCTGCCACTGCTAAATGCACATGAAACATTAGAGAGAACCTGCCGATGTTCTCTGCTCTCTGTTCTTGGCACCTGCTAGATCTCGTGACTCATTGTAAATGCATTGCTCAGTAAGTGGATGCGGAGCTGACTTTTCGCCGCATGACGCCCAGAGAGTGACTGTGGTTGTGATAATGAAAAAAATGTCAGCAGCTCATCTGATATAGCCAGACACGACATAGCGATCGACTCGGGGCCCGCTGTTAATGCCCGCAGGGGTTACGTTACGCTACTCTTTGTTAGCTAAATGTCACAGCCCCACCTGGCTCCTATCACTGCACCCAACCATACCCCCGGGCTGCGCTCTCTCAGATAGCACACAGGTCCAAGGGGTTCAAACTCACTTACAATGTGTTCGGACGGTGAAGACAAGCGGATTGTGTTGCAATACCTCCATGGACATGGTAAAGGGGGGCAAGGACAGACGGTGTGGAAACACAATGGATTTGTTTCGGTTTGGCTGACATGTTTTCACTCTGTGTTTCTTTCCACAAGAGCCAGTACAAAATCTAGGACTGTGCAATTAATCACATTTGAATTGAGATTCTGTAATTCACAATGATACATTGTCTTTTTAATTGACAGCTCCACAGCCAATTCTCTGTCAAAAAAAACATGCTGTTTGAAGCTCTGACTTTAGAGGAGGAAATTTGACTATTTTTGTGTTAAACTACTCTGATTAAAAGTCTGCATTTATTTTTAGTATAATGTCATTCATGTATACATTTTTAAAAGCCAAAATAAATAAAAAAGTTGATTAATTTAATTATTAATTATTATTATTATTATTAGTAGTAGTAGTATTATTTAATCCCCAGAATATTTAGGCTTCTGACATTTTGACCAAACCAAATACATACACTAATTGGTTAGTCCTTTAGATAGAAACTTTAGAGACTGAACCTGGGTAACAGGTGTTAGTTTTAAAATGACAGTTTTAGGTCAGCCAATACTGTGATAAAATTAGGCACAGGTGTCTGTCAAAAGAGGCCTATTTATTTATTATTAATCTTTGACTATCAAACAGCACTGACAAGCTGAGCACTAGATTGACATGATGACCCACATTGTGAACATTCACTATGTTCTTGATAAGTTTCACTGAAGGCAGACAATAGTACTTTTTATACAAGAATCTGCACAGCTTAACCACAAAATATAGTCCATTTATTTAGGGAGCAATTCATTCTCCTTTCATAAGCAGTGCAACACCCACACAACATGAGCTGCAGCTGCAATAGCCAACATTTATTAGTCCAACACAATGTTCCAGTGACAACAGCGTTAACCTTCACATCTGTGGAAGTGTCGCCATCTGTACCCCACGACCAACTTAAGACCGGAACTCTAAACTAGCCCAAACAGTTAGGCCTCCAAATATGGCTCACCATATTGAGATTTCATGTGACTTTAACAAAATGTTAATCATAAGAAGGAAAGTGAAAAGGCACTGGCACAGATATGGAGAATTTTGAAAAGTTGTCACCCCACTGTTTCTGATACGTTGCCAAAACAGCAAGGGCAACGTAGTGTCAAAAGCCAAAAACAAACTTAAAATAAATTCAAATAAGTAGCACGGATCTGGCAAAGTAACCAGTGGAGAGGCGAGCCCGTACGCATAAGTAATAAAAACTCTTGAATAAAAAAGTTACATTTAATGTCATACTGTGGCAAGAATACCTCCATGAGGACAAGCAGGTGGTGTACGCCCCCACTCACTCCCCACCCACATAGTTACATAGATTGAAGTAATAACATTTGTTACAGAACATTGGGGAAGCACAGAGACAATCACTGAATAACAACTAGCCCACCATACAGTTAACACTGATAAATCAGTCTATGCATTGGATAAGAATATTCCATGTACGGCATGTTTTTTCTAGTAGAAGTTATTCAGCTGTGTGGCAAGTAATAAGAATCTAGTTGGTAGCCCAAATCCCCCATGCAAACTACTACTAAACGCTTAGGCAGGACATTCCAGCCACCTTTGCCTGCTGTATCTGTTCTATCTGTGATGGGGCATTGGTTAAAAAGTTGGAAAACACAGCTGATATGATGTTAAGTGAGTATTTATCCAAGGTGAGATCATTTAGTTTGAGTTTTAGTTTGAGTCTGATCCTGACTGTGTATCATAACATCTTCTGTTGAAATTGAATAAATCAACAACATGTCAGATAACCCTAATGATTCCTCGTCACTGGTGAACTTATGGTACTAAAGATTAGCCTGTATGCCCCAGGATCACGCGTGTTATTTAAGTTCATCAATCATCTGTTGATTGGAGTATGAAGTGAGTGTCTTAATGAAGCCTGATACACATCAAAGCATTCTGCAATTAGCTCTGATTTGTGAGATGGAAACATAAAGTACGTGCTGAGAAAAGTTTATGCCACAGTTACCACAAAGTTAGATCATTTATGTTGTGTAAATGAAGTTCTATTCAAACTATTGCCTAAAGCAGAAGGTCACTTTGTACCGTGACTTTCTTGTTGTTTCTGTGTTTGTCTCCACACTTTCCCAAAGAAGAAGGTTTTCTGTTCACCTAAGGGCACTTTGGCGCCACTGCAATCCAGTGTACTTGAACTCAAACCCCTCTACAATTTGCCATTAGCTAAACACTCTGAATGTCCCTGCAAGCCCCGAGGCCAGGCGTCTTTTTTCCTTTTTAGCCCTGAGCACTACACTGCTGTTCTAACATGGAAAAGGCTTTGAGGCAGCCATGTCGGCAGCTACAGATTGGTTCCACAGGTACAAGCACTCTGGATGTGTAAAAAAAAAGGACCTGAGGATAGCCCTATGTCCAGTACAAAACCCCTGCTAGGAGTGTCAATAATTCAAAAGGACAAAGTGTTTGATACATGGGGGTAAAATGCATTCTTGCTTGCACCCTCCTTCTGTCAATATTTTGACAGCGATGTGCAAAGAGGGGAGGGAATCCCGCCGGGACTCCGCCATGTAAAGTGTTCTTTCATGTTTTGCAAAGAGAGTGCTACCTCTGCCTCGGCACCTCGCTACTTCCACATCCATGAAATGAGGACTCAAAGAGGGACAAGGCGGGGAGGGTAGACAGTCTAGACCAGCTGACTTAACAAGTGGCTTGTTGTTGAAAAATCTTCTACTTTATATTCCAAAAGGTCACAACAACCCTAACCACACGTCTATTGTGTCAAAACTTTAACTAGAGGAGATCACACGATGGAGGCTGGGCATTGAAGGGGGTGACTGTATGACAGCATTCCATCACTCTCCAGATCAGACTTAAAGACGATCCTAGTTAGGAGTACCTAGATTGACGATCTTGCATTTATTCATTTACAGGTGCTTTTACTGCGCATACATGCCTTGAAAAACATGCATTCTTGTTTTGAGCCGGCTTGCCTCTCCACATACCTGGCCTGTAACTTGGCCGGGTGGCATAACCTGCTTGTCTCAATGTTAGTAACATCTAAATGGAAGCAGGTGGCACCAGAGAAGTTACATGCTTCTTTAGGGTTGATGGAGAAAACGGCAATCTCCTCATAGAAAGGTGTCACATGATCAAATATGAGAACTTTTTGCGGTAAGGTAAGATTACTTGCAGATCCAACTGTCCATATACACAATAGGAGAATTTCAAACGGGAATCCACGGAGTTGGAATTTTTATTGTGCATTCAAATAAAACACAAAGCTTATCGAGTGACTGGCAGGTGAAATCACTTTTACAGTCTATTCCATAACAGCTCTCAGTCGGTCGCGCTCGCACAATGCCTGGACTTGTTAAAAGAAATAAAACATACAAACATACCTTCACCTTCCACAGCAAAGATGGAGAAGTAAAGAGAAGGTCATTAGAACGATGAAGAAGAGAGAAAAATAAACAGCAGAGACGCACACAAGGATAAAGAGGTGAGCATAAAACAAATGGCAAGAACTGTTCTAAAGATAATGAGGCCACAAAAAGGCAGCAACTGAAAGAGGTATGATAACGGTATAATATAGTGCCACTCGAGCATTGCTGATTTAAAACAAAACACCCCCTATACCTTTTTAAGCTTATCCTACAAATAAACAGAGTATGGAGCATGTTTTCTTTTCCTTTTTTTTTTTTTTTAAGAAGCTAGCAGTGCATCATCCCAGATAGAACCGCTTATCAAAGACTTAAAACAGGACTTGCATTTAGGTTGCGACTAATCACTTAACTCCCAAAAGTATATCTTCGTTGCCACGCACAAACACCAGCATATGAAAAACTAAGCTAGCATTGACGGGTTGTTGTAGAGCCACAAAACACTCTTTAATTATGCTGTGAAGTTTTCTCCCCCGATGCCCTAGTTATTCTAAGGGAGCGCACGGCAAAGTCTTCGGGGACAGATGGCGTTCCCCGAAGTGGGTGAGGGAAGGATGGAAGAGGTCCCTAGCGGCATGAGGAAAACTCAAGAGGTATCCACGCGGGACCTTGTTTTTTTCTGCTTCCCCTCCTCTCATGTGTTTTTGTGTTCGCTCTCAAACGCATGAAAAGAAATCTAGACAACATCTCACAGAGCCTTTTGTCTTACCGGGAATGAAAATGTGAAATAATTAAAAAGCCAGGATAAAGTCATCAGATATGCTATTAGCGTTTTTGCATACCCGCTCCTCTTCGGTTGAATGGTTGGTACAAAAGGGCCCGATGGCTTTGCTGATTACATTTTTGATTAAAAATGCCATCCTTTCACAGGCCAACAGAACTAGTGGTCACATGTGAGAAGAGTTTGTATCAACATCGACTCCTGAGAATGCGATTTCCTTATACCAGCAGAATGCAGTCTCTAGGACGATTCTTCAGCTTATTGGCATGCATCAATGAGGAGCTAATTACTTTCTAAAGGAAAGCACAGGCTGTTGTTTTAAATGGTCAGTGCTTTCACACTATAAAGGAAAGGTTATAATCTGGTTAGCTCATCTGTTTTGATTCAAAAGCCTGGGGTATGCCATTGTCCGCTGGTATTCACCTTACGCCACCCTGCCCACTTTTGTCTATAAAATGCTCCTCAGCTGCAATTTTTTGTGGTGGCTCTTCCGTTTAAACCATAGACTGTATAAAGAAGTGGACTAAGTGAGTGCGACGTCACCCATAGTGTTCGGTTCCAGTCAAATTAAGCAAATTTGGAGCCAAGTTCAATATTTTAAATTCTGACCGCGAGTATCATAGCAACCAAAGAGCCAATCTGGAGCGAGACTGTTGAAGGTAACACCGCTGTCAATCAAACCTGTTGCTAACGCTAATGTGAGCGACCTCGGAAAAAGAAGGCGCCTGATTTGTCTGTTGTTAATGTTCATATGTTGATTTACAGACACAATAGTGAAAAATACCAGGATCATGTACAGCAGATTAATACAAACATTTTAAGACCAAAATGACGAGCCTGACAGCAGCAGTTAAGGAGGGAGTGGCGACAGTTTTTTAATGTAAAGTGAATTGGAACCAAGGAGTTAATGGAGCCGGAAGCGCGCCCATGCTCACTTCTTATTTGGAATGCGGTGGCTAGCAGGTTAGCTATGTCCATTTATATATGCAGTCTATGAGTTAAACGCAGATCCCATTCATTTCAATCCCGAATTTGATAAAAGTTTTGCCGCTAAAATATGGCACAAAGTAGGTTCATTTGTGTAAAATGTTCAATGTTCATGGACGCCAACAAGTCACCACTGCACGATTTCTCTGGGGGGCTTTAAAATGGCTTTATAGTCCGTATTGAACTTATTTGCTGTCAAGATTAGCAGCCCCATGCAAAATAATACAACCCCAATGACAATGGCGTTGCCCGAGGCAACTTCTGGAATAAGGTGAATAAATATGACAGTTTGACAAAAGTAATTCCTGTGTCAACCTTTGTAGCACATGCTGATAAAAAATATGGGTAAGACTGAACTTTTCCATAGTATTGCATCTTTATCAGTTTTGTCACATGAGCCTGCCTCCACCATTAACATTAGCATTAGCATATTTGATTTAGCATAGGCTTTATATCAGATACTGTCAATACCTGGGCCAGCACTAACAGCTCACTTTTAGCTGGAAAACTTGCTAATATACAATTTAAAATAGACATATTTGATTGAGATTGCAAAGGTTTGTGTCTCACCAGTGAAGGTTAAAAGGACAGAACGGAAGCTGCAGTAGTCCAACACAGTAGTTTAAAGCCTTTCCATTTCCCAACCAATGCAGTACAACTTTTAATTAAAGCAGTTGTCTCCACAGGCTGCATATCGTTTTGTGCTCTGCTCGCATAACAGTGGCCCGCAGCATGTTTTACTACTGGAAGTCCATTTTCTTATGTTTAACATGTGTAGCTAACACTTCCAAACACTGCATCATTAATGGTATATATTCTTCTGCTGGTCCTCTCAGAGCTGTTTGTTCTATGTGCAAAGACTCAGCCCTTGTTAGCGAAAAAAAAGTTAATAGAAACATTTCAGGAAATTGCCTGTTCTTAAAATTCAAATCCTACCAGCAATGGGCCAGTGATAATGACATACTATTCTAACAAGTCCGAGCATATAGGCCATTTGTCCCCTATACCCTCTGATGCGATCCACTGGAGCGCTGCCTGAATATGTGCCCTCTCAATGTCAGGAGATAGGATTACATTGTGAAAAATCACTTTTGTCAAACATGGAACTGTTTCATAAATGAGAATACTTGATGGACAGGGGACGAGAGCATGACTGAGGTAAAGTGATGGTAGGCTATGTAGGCTGCCCTCTTAGTGGCTTAAAAATGTACTACAGTCACAACCTAGTTTTGGTTAACCTCAGTCTGTAAACCAGCAAACACATCCAAATTCATTCTGAGTATATGGAAAGACCATGACTCATTGGAAAGTTCAGAACCTCCAAAAGTCACTCACTAAGCTCTAACTGGTAGCAGCACGAGCATCAATTATGTATTTAATACAGGTGCCAGCATTTTGGTAATGAGTATCTTTTGTTTTTTTGGGGGGTTGTTTTTGACCAGCTAACGTCACTCAGGGCAGCCAGTGCAGGTATCGGGGCATTTCTATTGTATCTATTGAATGACTTTCCATGACTTTGCATTGACTTATAATAGACAGAGATGGCTATCAATCTAAGCACTGTAAAAAAAGGAGGAATACTGAAACACTTATAGAAAGCCAACCTCCTAGACAGGGAATAACCTTTATAGCAGTGTCAACTGCTCAAAAAAGTCACACAAATACTGAAAATTTAAGATGAGGTCTACTCTCAAACAGAAAACCCTTTCCACATTGTGATGTCATGTGGTAATACTGTGCTCCACTGTTTTTAAACTCCATACACCTTCACTGGAATCATTTGGATACTTTTCTGGAATGACCAATCTCTACTAAACAGAAGGTAAATGGTAGCTGTTAACTTTAAATCTACCGCTTCATGACATCACAAGGTGGAACAAATGCATTTTGAGCCCTGAAGATGTAAATAGACTAATAATAAAGAGTTACTCAAACATGTGTGAATGAAACAAAACATAACTCCAGGCATGTTTATGATGAGGTAACAACATTCTAACATGGCCTAACGCTCACAAGAGTCAGTTTTGTGTAATATAGGACCTTTAATGCATTTCCTGATGTTTTGTCATTACTGTTTGCCTGTTATGTGTTGACTGCTGTTCCAAACAAATTGCCCTATGGGGATAATAAAGATGCCTTGAGCCTTGAACTATGGTTCCTGTGACAAGGTTCTGACTGAATTTCCATCAAACTGTGTTCTTCTAACAAGCACAACGATATCATATTTTTTTTATTTTTTTAAATTTTTTTAAACATAATTCAGAAAGCTGTATAAAAAGTACAAACTATTATATTGGATTGTTAAATTTTCAAACACATCAATTATTTTTAGGCCTTGAGATTTAATTGGTTTTATGTCTCCATTCAGGAAGATTTCACAGTTCACAATACAACAAAATACAATTAACAACTAATTCCTTCTGACAATGATACAGCAGGTTCTATTTGGAGAAGTTGGAGCAGAATTGCTCGTCATTTTGGCAGTGGAAGAATCAGTCTCATTGCTACAGATAATTGTAATTGTTAAAAATGTACTTAAACAGTAAAAAGATCTCACAGATTTTGAGATCTAATAAAGCTTCAAATGTAGTGATTTTGATAAAAATTTGTGCTGAATTTGGTTCAACAGAAACAATGGATTTATTTTTTTTTTTCTAGCTGTTTTATTTGTATATTTTTGTTTGCTCAAATTATGAATGTGTTAAAAATAAACCCTCAGCCTTTTCAGCAGGTCTCAGACAATAATAATAATAATAAAAAAAAAAAACATTTACTTTTCAGTGCTGTTCAAAAATGTAGTGGAGCAGAAATTACAGATACCTGCTCTCTCAGATGTAGTGAAGTAAAAGTATCCACTTTCAAATTTACTTAAGCATACATTTTAGGTATCTGTACTTTACTTAAGTACAGTACTTTACTACTTTCACTTTGACGCGTTCCACTACTGGTAATCATTATATATTTTGTTAAATTGTTAACATCAATAAGATTTATAACTTTTTATGTCAGGGGTCACTGGGCACTCAGAAAGCAACGTGGGCGTGTCTCTCAAGATCAAAACAATGGTATTGAGTAGTGGACAGGAACTGAACTACTAAGCTCTGGGTAACATCAATTCACTCATGTATTCACTTACAAAGGGTAAATTAGGGTTGTCTGTATAATCCCTCAGTTGTCTGAATGTGTGTGTGTGAATGGGTGAGTGGTTTCTTGATGTAAAGTGCTTTCAGTGCCTTGAAAACTGGAAAATCACTATATAAAAATATTACCATTTGCCACTTATCAGAATTCAACCTTCTTTTGCTATGTAAATTACGGGTCTTAACTGACATAAACGGGCTCGTGTTATGGTGGATAGAAGCAAATAGAAGAAAGTTACTAGTGTCACAATGAGAACATGTACAGTATTCACCTTTGAGGCAAACAAAGGACTGACAAAAGAATAGGACGCAAGCCGTGATCAGCAGCGTGGTTCTTCACAGAGCTATAGTACAAATTTATCCTCTGTTATGTGTGAGACTTCACTGCATGGCAAATTTGTCAGGCTAAACAGATGGCAAAGTATTGCAATGTTGAGATTTCACACTGCGTATCATTTACAGCTCCAACGATACCTCCACACAAGTCCTATACTGGAGAACTAACAGTCCCAAGAGATCAGACAAACACATGAATAATCTTTTATGGTACATCATGAGCCAACACAGATATTCAGAACATTTTGACATGGTTTCAGTGTTGAGGCACAGTGGTGTTATTAGAATTCCCACAAGCTTTATGGAAATCGAGCAGTGAAATGTAATTAGGAAAGCATCCTGTTGCATCATTTGACATTCTGCCAAAACACGAGAACTTCAAACAGTTTCCGTTGTGCTAATGAGCAAGCTACACGTCCTGTTTTAGCTTCCAGAATTACCACCTTCACCAAGATCCATTTCCGTCTTCCTCTAGTCACCTGTTTTTTTTTCTTTTTCCTTATTTTGGCAATTGAACCTTGGAGTGGCGTCTGTGCACACAAATCAAGCAGTAATCCATTTGAAGCTGACAGAGCGTCCTGATTGCGGCTTTACCTTTCTTCTTCAAAAGTTCCACCGCCGCCGTATATCCAGGAACACGTGTCGCTACATGAAAGAGCTAGCACCGTTCAATTAGGCCATCAACTGTTGTTTGGATGTGCCAACAAACTGGGGGCAAATTGTCATAGACACACCTGAGCAGAGTAAGAAGATTAGACACCAACTCATACATAATTAATTGATTTGTCAAATCACTTGGCAAGTTTAATTCCTAATATTCAGACATTTTGAAGTAACAAAAATCTTCTAAACTGTTAATGAAGTGAAGAAAAAGTGTTAGGCTTTGTCTTCTCAGTCAGAACCATAGACTGTATATATAAATGGACATAGCTAACCTGCTTCTGGCCCCATCCACTCTGGCTCCAATTCACTTTCTATTGAAAACCCCTCTCTCCGTAAACTGCTGCTGTCATTTTGGTCTTAAAATGTTCCTATTAACCCACTCTACATGATCGTGGTGTTTTTATTTCGCTATTGTGTCAATAAATCAAGATATGAACATTAATAACAGACAAATCAGTCACCTTCTTTACCCGAGGTTGCTCCCGCTAGCGTTAGCAACAGGTTTAATTGACAGCGTTTCTAAGCTCCCGCTCCCTGCTAAACCAGTGGTGCAGGCGGGAAGGGCCATTACTTTCAACAGCCTTGCTCCGGACTGACTTTTTGGTTGCTATGATACTCGCAGTCGGAATTCCAAATATGGAACTCAGCTCCAAATTGGCCCCTATAACTGCTCTGGCCTCGATGAGCTTCATTTGACTGGAGCCGAACGCCATGGGTGATGCTACACTTCCTTAGTCCACTTCTTTATACAGCCTATGGTCAGAACATATGTAAACACTATGAACTCTTATAGTAAGTTGATAGTTCTTGTATAAGTCAATGGTGAAGTCACAAAATTATAACCTAATCACTTTCATTTAAAATATAGTTAGGGCACAAGTCGTCTGTAGCATATCAGTTTGTGCCATTTTAAAATATATATACCAGAGGAAGAGATCAGTATGCAGGGTGGTCAGTCTGTGCAGTAGCAGAGCAGTTGCAATACACAGGTTTTCATCAAATGTAAAGAGTAAATGAAAACTGCCCTGTGTTTTGTGTTTTGGCCTCATCTTCCCACCATTTAAAATAAAGCAAACTATGATTCTATAGAGATCAGTTTATTTTTTCTTGTAAATTGTTGTGTTATCCTTGAAAAGCATCTGCTGAAGAAATAACACAAAATAATTTTAAAATGCTGAAGCATGGAGGCACTCAGTCACTTCGGTGAGACATCATTAGAGATGTTGTTTACAGTGGTAGAATCATCACGGTTAACTTAATTAATTTGCAATAACCTCGAAATGTGCGTCCCCGTGTTGTGCAGGGCGTTCAAATCACAAATTCTTCTTTAGCTTTTATTTGAACAGCTTGATCAAAGACGCTGCTCCATCCGTTATTATTCTCTCCTTAAGGCGCTATCACTCTATAGCTCGTACACAAACATGCTAATTCGGTCTGCCGCTAACAGACTTTGATCATTTACTTGATGGTAATGAGCAGCGTTGAAGTTTTAGCCACAATCTCTTTGCAGCCGTCTGTCTCATCAGTTTGAATCTCTCACTGTGACTCAGCTCCTCTTTTTGTTATTTATACATACTTTTTCAGCTACCCTTCAACCTTCCTCCGTACTTCACCTAAATTTTGATTTGCCTCTTGCCTTTGCGTTCGTCTGGCTGTGTTTCTTCATAACTCTTTATTTTGTGTCTTTTCACCTGTCTCACTTTCTGGGACTTTTCTTTGCGGGCGAGGAGTCACACAGATCAAAGGGAAGAAGAGATGGAAAGAGGCAGAGCTCACCCCACGCATATATATCCTTCAAACTTTCTCTCTCTGCTGCTCTTAAATCTAACACCACACAGTTTTTATATATTTGACTTTCATTCTCCAATCAATCTACACATACACTGAATAACTATTTATATTTAAAGCTCTATGTACCTTTTTCTGGTGGGGTCCCATTACCTCCCGCTTGTCTCCCTGGAGATGTTATTGCTTTAACTGGAATGTTCCGTAATGAATCAAACTTATTTTATGCAATTAAAGGTCATTTTGTAGCTAAAATGTATTCTGCCTGGTGGTAGACCTCACACCTGAAAAGTTACTTTAGCACCTTTATTGCTTTCTAAAAGGTATTATTTGTCTAATAGTTTTAAAGCAGACCTATTCTTCAAAATGAACCTTTCAGAGCTTTTAACCATATTATAGTAATTTCTCCTTCTCATTTCCCCTCTCAGACTTCTTTTTGGAGTGATTCGTGCATGTTTGAGCAATCTTTAAACACTTATTTTCAAGACGCCATATTGCTGATCAAGCCCCGTCTTCGGCATACACCCGCTGCTTATTACGCGTAGGATTCAGCAATGTCGCGTCGTCATTTTAGTGCAAATGAAAAAAAAATCTGTTACTTGCTAGTGTGATCTGCAGCTATTCATAGGAGGGGTCGACAGCTACACGGCTCTTTGTTGTGATGACGTTTACGGCAACGTCAGCTCCTGTTGAGCACCAACGTCTAACGTGGAAGTCAGGGGACTTGTTTCTTTTATACATTTTTTTTTTAGATTAATATTGCGATTTAAAATATGCAAATTATAATATAATGATCCACGTGTGCCTTAGACTATAACTATATAGCGGACACAAACACTATATGTCTTCTTTAAACCTTTTGCATTTTGGGCTAAGCAGTTAACTGTAATTGGTTACACAATCGTCTAATCTTCTATGGAGTTAAATATCAAGCATTTTTGATGTATGAGTAATTGCATAAGAAACACAGGCCAATATTTAACACATGTTGGAAAGGTAACAAGTCCGTGTTAGTGCCAGCAGATACATGATGATGATGTGGCATCAATATACTATTTAACCAGATGAAGGCCGACAGACTGAAAGCGGGGCCATATGCTTCTGTGTAAGAGGTAAAAGAGGCCATTTCTTTTGTGCTTTTATATTACAAGCAATTTAGAAATGAACTAAAATGTTCATGCTTCAATGTGGTTGTTCAATATTCTGTCAGCAAGCCTCAGAAATAGTCTTGTTTTATGTATGTCCAGAAATATTTGTCTGTATTTTTTCCAGCTGCTTTGTTTAAACGTGTGGCACATTGTAATGGCTGGCTTTTTCCCACCATTTCTGTTCAGATGAAACA
>KN483493.1:30110-57008 GCA_000787095.1 Periophthalmodon schlosseri | reverse complement strand
GCAACACCGTGTAACTTTCTGGGGGCGACACGTCACCTGCATGATTAAATGGAAATAGAACCCATACTTCAGAACATTCTCCACAGAGATATATATGTTTTGTGGCAAATTGTGGAATATCATAGCTTTTCAGTGCAAAAAGAAAGAAAAAATATCAAAGTGAAAAAAAACATGCTTTTATTTTATTTATTTATGTATTTATTTTATGTATTTTATGTATTTATTTTAATGTTACACAATGTTATTAAATGTTCTGCTCACAACAACTACGGGACCAACACATATGCAATATAAAACTGTGTACTAACTTCATAAACATGATTTTATTAGTACTGAGCAAATTATCTCTGACCCAGGACACTTTCATATGTGGAAATAAATCCACGAACACGCAAGTTACATTTATCTGACTTTTACAGCTCTGAAATGCTACAGGTGCTATAATAAAACGTAAAAAATAACACACAATTAAACGTTCAAACATCTGCCAGACAACAGCAGTGATGCTAAAACAGTGAGAGGTTAAATAAAGTCCGTTGATATATTGGGAAATAATGTGAGTCAAAAATGAAACATCAAACAGCTGATTTAAAGTGAAAGATAAAAAGATTAAGACTAATTTTAGGTAGTTAGATATTGACCAAAAATCACTAGTATATATTTAAATAGTATAGCTGGTGTCATTGTACAAATTCTGCACATCAGGACACTTCAGGGCTGTTATGTTCACACATGAAAACTGATTTGAGTCACATTTATTTGCAATGTGAACAGCTCCCTCTGAATTGGACTTGCAGTGTGAACGTAGCCCTTGATTTTGAGTCTGACACGCTAACCACATGCACCAGTGATGTGTTTTTAAAGAAATACAAAAATATTTCTCGAGGTTACTTAAAGTTCCAACTCTCAGCTAGCATTAGACACAATTCGAAGATCACGGCTAAGGGCTGCTGCTCTATTGAAAAACTTTCCAATGAAAATACACAGCAGTCATATTTTATTCGTGGTCATGACACGCTTTCACTGTAACTCATTCACACTGTATGCACATTGTTTTAGGCTCTTGTAATAAAGTCTATTGTTGCGGCAAATCCCTGCTTCATATTCTTGAATAACCTTGACTGGAGCTGTGCTAACTTGCCTGGCTCCGCTTTGGGAATCCCGCTACTCTCTATTGTCATTAGGAGCGGTTACACAGTAAATCTGGAAACTAGATTGCAGGGCAGTGAGCTGTGGCAGGGTTACTGAAGGTAGCAGAAAAGCATTGGCAGCTAAATCAAACAGACGCGGGGAAAATACAAATATTTGACTAGGATTCAATTGGCTTGTGATCTGGCTCAATACACGGTGTTATAAACCAAACAGGGTGGCTGGGGTTTTAATGGGACGGGCAGCGCCGGAGTGACAAACACATTTCAGGTTATTAGCTGATAATGCAGTGGGTGGTGGAGGAGATAGGGGAGATTATGCAAGGAAAATAAAAAGTAAGTGAGACTCTAAATGAATATATGCCGACTCCCGGTGAGAACCGGAGCTGTGGGTTAAAGAGGGATGCAAGGTGAAAGTGTATTAGATCTAGAGAAGGTGTAGGTGACAGCCGGGATGCAAACTCCAATCAGTCGAATTTGTTTTTCATTTTTTACCCGCGCAGGAGGGATGAAGGAGAATTGCACTCGTATTTCAAAGATGAGTTCAGAGCAGCGTCATCCAAAGTTAAGCTAAGTAAAAGAAAGATGGCGAGGCGCGTGAGTGTCATAACCAAGCAGGAACAATGCAATGTTTTGTTTGCTTGTTAAACCATATCAATCAAACAGTAGTATTTGGAAGTCTGACCTACATTACTGTAGCTGTGGATGTATGGATATATAACGCATGGGTTGTTAAATATGCACAGTGTTTAATGATTCCCACTGGCTCTAGTGTTTCTCATGTTAGCTGCTGGTAACACATGTATTATTTACTACATGTCCATGACCAAGAGCTGTGTGATATGTGCCCGTGTGTCTACTGAAGAAGAAGCACATGTACAGAGTTAGGAGTCAAAATGAAGGTAGGGCTCGCAATGGTCAAATTTCAATTACAGTTATGGTGTTTGCTCTAATCGATTACAAAACCTGCACTTTAGTAATCAAGATTATTAACAAACTCTTAAGTGAGGTCACTGTGCACATACATATTTCCTTTAGTGGTAAAGCTGCTCATGCTTCATTCCATTTGTTTGTTCTTTTCACTTTAGGTGTGCTGGTGCTCCTTTTCTTAGAGCACTCTGGAGTAATCTTGTTTTGTCCTGTATTTGAGGGTTGAGGGTATTCTTACTGAATATGAATTTTAAAAAGCTAAAGAATGCATCGCTGACATAAAGAGCAAGTAAACAATAACTATCAGAGCTATGTTACTATGTTTTTTGGATGCATTCAATTCAATTCCAGTCAATTCTATTCCAATTCAATTCCAGTCAATTCCATTCCAATCCCAATTCAATTCAAAATTCAATTCCACTCAATTCCAATTCAACTCAAAATTCAATTCAATATTCAATGCAATTCCAAATCTAATTCAAAATTCAGTTCCAATTCAAAATTCAATTCCATTCAATTCAAAATTCAGTTCCATTCAGTTCAATTCAATTTGAAATTCCAATCAAATTTCAATTCAAAATTCCATTCCATTCTATTCTATTCTAGTTTATTTATATAGCACATTTAAAAAAAAAAAAAAAAAAAAAATCAACGCGCCCAAAGTGCTTCACATAAACATCAACAAATAAACAAACTTCTACTGCCCAAAGTGCTTCACATAAACATCAACAAATAAACAAATAATACAATACATAGGAAAAGAAAAATAAAACACCAAGATATCCTGTCTAGCTAGTATTAAAAGCCGGAGAGAAGAGGAAGGTTTTCTCTTATAATTATTCCGAATTCTCAAACTATCTTTTGAACAACTGGACAAAGATAAAATTCACAAAGGGAACTCTGAATTCAATATGCAGGAGTGTGGGGGCTGCGCTAACAAGTCTGCCGTTAAACCAATTACGATATGTGGAAGTGTTATCTGATTCATGTTTAAAGCACCTGTGGTCACTCTGATAATCCGCCTCTGATTGAAAAGTATCTGTAATTATTACCGCTGTTCACTGCTACAGCCATTCACAAAGCCGCTCTGATTGGACAATGAAATTATTCTTCCGTTGCCTTCATCACCGCTCTATGCCCCTGTTTGGGAACATATTCTCGGGGCTCACACAATGGTCGCTGGCACGCAACTCCAATACAATTAGATTTGGGTTTGCGCAATTTCACTTCACTTGCAGCCGATGATGAGGATATAAACTCGACTAACAATCAGTGTATAATTGAACCTGATGATGGTGAAGATTTGCTTTTAAGAGAGCTAAACGCCAAACGGTAATATAAGCCAGACTGATTTAAATTACAATTGCTGTAATGGTCGGCTTGCTTCTAATCATGATTGCTCTTTTCTTGCACATCTGTTAACTGCACGTGTTTTCATTAAACATAAATCCGCTCCCTGAATCGAAGCCTGCGTTCTAAAATTGCAAAGGTTATGAAAGCTTTTAATAAAACTGAAATATTTATACCTCCTGTTGGAAATTAGGCAGGGCTTACTGCTTTCACCGGGGATTTGACACGCTCGTGCGGTGTAACGTAAAGTAAAAGGACATATTGTACAGTTATAATGAACATTGACAGCGTGTTGTACTGTAACTCATGTCCGATGAATAGAATCACTTTGATGCCTGGTAACGCGATTCTTCACACTCGCACGCCACTTTCACAGATATGTCCAAGTAATTAACCCCAGCGTGGGTGTGTGTGTGTGTGTGTGTGTGTGTGTGTGTGTGTGTGTGTGCGTGCGCGCGTGCAGGGGGGTTGCCATTCAGCTCTAAAAATACACACACAGATCAGACGACGACTGAAGAGAACTGGAATATTTGCGCGCTGACGAGACAAAACAAAACAAAACCACATCCAGAAGGCATAAATAAGAAAAGAATGTACATTATCATGGATAGAAGCATGTAAGGGACCCACACAGTGTTCAAACATCAGCGGAGTCGGAACATTGCATTCTCATCTAAGCCTGTCACAATAAACACAATATCGACTTATCGTTCAATATATATTATATGGAACGATACTTTTTCGGGGTCAATATTTGTCATGGGGAGTTTTTCTTTGTACTACAGGGACATTTTTGGTAATTTTTCTGTGTCTGTGTCTATTGTTTCGGGCGACAGTAGCTCAGTTGGCAGAGCGCTTGTCCGCTGATCTGAAGGTTGGCGGTTTGAATCCCGCTCTTGACGTAAACATCATTGGTTGAGCGGTCAGATCCACTGGCCCACAGGTCGGCGGTGCGATTCCAGCTCCCACAGATGAATGCTCTTGTTGTGTCCTTGGGCAAGACACTTAACCCACCTCGCTTCCAGTGTCTGTGAATGTGGTCCTTGATGTAAAGCGCTTTGAGTGCCTTGAAGGTGAGAAAGTGCTATATAAAACTGTGACCATTTACAAACTAACTACTTAAGGGCTGCATTCAGCTATTTATTATTTTTTTTACTTTTTGGGGTATAATTCTGCCTTATGGTTTGGTTTCAATATTATCGTTTATCGTCTATATTTACTTTAGCAATATATCGCACTTCAAAATTTGTGACAGGCCTGTCCTCATCCAAAATGCTTTTGCCATAAGCGAACAGCCCTGAATGAAAGAAGGATTATACATCAACATGATTTTCAACATTATTTCTTCATATGTTTCTGTATTTTCTGAGAGATTAAAGAGGTATTTACAACGACCAAACTGTGACTCAGTGGTTAGAGCGATCATTCACCAACACAAAGGTCGATTCAAACCTCACTTGAACCACTGAACACTCGTTGTGTCGTCAGGCAAGACACTTAACTCAATTTGTCTGGTGTGAATGTGATGAGTGTGTGAGTGATTGGTGGTGGTCATAAGGGTAGAAAGATGGTGCAGATAGGCAGTCTTGCTTCCCCCAGTCCACCCCTGGGCAGCAGTGGCTAGGCCTGTCACGATAACACATCCTGAAGTTTGATATATCGCTGAAGTGAATTTAGACAATAAACGATAATACTGAAAGTCATTTATGACATTGAGACAACAACAACCCAAGAGCAGATTTAAACCAAATCTAACTTAAATCTACAATATTGTTAAAATGAAACACTTTAGTATTTAATTTGCATCTGTAATGAGTCATAGTCAAGTATTAATTCAAAACACTTTAGTATTTAATTTGCATCTGTAATGAGTCATAGTCAAGTGATTAATTCAACCTTTTATGGCTTAAATCTTATCATATAGCCAAAAAATAACCAAAAATTTCCCAGTAGTGCAAAGAAAAAGTACACGATAAATAATGACCCCAAAAAATATTGTTCCACCTTTCGTATATTGAACAATAAGTGGATATAGTGATCATCGTGACAGGCCTAACTGTGGCTACAGAACAAACTGTATGTGGACTGTAAGGCACTATATAAATCCAAGGTAGTGTCAATAATTATTCTTAAACAAAACATGCACAAATTGTTATATTTGTAACAATTTGTGCACTACAAAGCTGTCATGTGACCACAGGCTGTAGCTCCATCTGATGGCTGGCCTCCTCACTTATATCCCTCAGCACAGTCTGCATTATTTATACATGTGTGCATAGCATTCTTTGACCATAATTTATGAGTGGGGACATACTACAAGTGTTGATGATCAGTATGACTACACCGTCCCCACATCCGACTTTAATTAGGCAGTGCCGTCTCATTTCCGTTTTTGTTCCAGCGGCGCAGATATCTAAGAGAGCTGAAATACCAACACGCTGCACACATAACCAGGGGGAATATTGTGCACATGTTGAACTTGAAAGCACTGCTGAGGGAGGAGCTTCTGTGTACAGTTGAAGGCATCAGTATGTACTGATAAGTAAGTGTGTCACATGAGAAAACAACTATATTACTGGAAAACATACAAGATCCATCATCCCGTTTAACAGCAGACATCAATGGCAGATCTAGTTCATAAAACCATGAACGAAACCATGAATGAAAAACTATTCATAACGAGCAATGCTAGGAATGCAAAATCATGAATTTCAAATCCTAAGGATCCTAAGGATATAAATCAACCATATAATTTTGGATAAAGTACTACTCTGAACTTTCAACTTTAGAGCTTTCTCACACAGAGACGTTTCCTCTTAAAATATTTAGTTTCAGCAAAGAGATTTAGTAAAGTGTTTATACTTACAAGTTGTACAACAAAATGATGTAGTTCAGATACAAGGTTAGTCCTGAGCCAGCATGTGTTTTGAGGTTGGGAAACTGCTGTGTACCCAGAGGAATATTTTCTCACTGAAAGCCCCTGTCCTGTGTGAAACTCAAACTCAGGACCTTCTTCATGTGATGAGAGAGTCCCTCTCTCCAGACCACTTTCTCCTCCCTCTTTCTCAGCACTAATTCTTATTTTGAGGATTCGTCGAAGTACCCACCACATTTAGTGCTGTTCCAAATGGAGCGAGCAGTGAGGAAGTGTCTTATCAGCTCCTTCACAGCGAGTCACAGGTGTGACACCAGAGAGCAGCCTCACGTGTAAGACGCACCGCACGAGTTTGGTTCCATGTTTATTGTGATGCGTAGACAACTTCATTTCAACATTAAGTGCCGACATGTTCACTTTAAAATTTTGGTTTGCAAAAACAGCTTTTACGCATGAATTATGTTTGACCCACATTACAGTCTCCAGTCAGAGAAGAAATAGGCGCAGGTGGATCTGCACTAACGAAACAACAAATGTGCATCTTTATCCCTGTGATATCATCTGACCTTTTTACCATGAGCATATTCTTTCTCATCACAATAAAAATACATGTTTCAGTGAAAGCATAATTAGTCAGACCGAACACAAACAGGACAACATGAAGTTTTTTTGTTTTTTTTTAATTATTGACAAACCAAGTAACAATAAGGACAAGGCTTCAGCATGATCATTAAAGTGTCGGTGAAGGGCCTAATTTACCCTCTTCACTGATCAACACTGTTAATGTCAAGTGAACTTCAGCTTCTGCTCCTGATGAAAGCACGAACCAGCTGATGAGAAAGAGCACAAAAGTGAAGAAGGAGCTGCAAATAACTATGCCAATTCATTCAGATGCTCAACTCAATGGAGCCATTTTGCAAATAAGGACATTGAAAGGAACCCTTTTAATCATTACATAAAGCTGTTTAAAGCTGTGTAGTGTAACAAGAGACATGAAGCAGACTGTTGCGTACAATTCCCTTTGATAATAGTATCTACTTTATTCCTAACTGTTTTTATTGGGGGTAGGCCAGGACAGCCTCATTTGCAGGCGCACTGCAAGGTCCTGGACTTCACACGTCCAACTAACAAACCAATCAACAGCAATGACAGAGTGCTGCGATCCAGAGTGGCACAAGTGTTTCTTCTCACCAGTGCAGTCTCGACATGCACAATTTTTTTTTTTCCCTTGAAAACATGCGCCCAGTGGAATATAAAAATGCATTTAGATCAGTGGAAATATGTACATGAAAATGCAAACCACAAGTTTTATTTCAAATGTGTTCTTGTTGTGCGGCTAGACGTGGCTCCATGATGCTATAAAACCCCATGTAGCTCAGACCCGGACTAAAAGGGTTAAAGCCAAAGTGTTTTCTTGGAAGACTCGCCCCTCCTTAAATTTTATCTGTCAATCCTATATACATCTATGTGGTCACTCTGATGGTGGTGGTGTGGCTCACCCAAGGCTTGTACTGTTACAACCAGAAGAATAATACTCCACTCCTCGTTTTTATGCAGAGACCTCAAGAGAATATCCAAATGAAAACAAAAGCATTTATCACCAATATTCTTATATAAATGAAAACGATACAGTCTCATGTTTGGTTTGATGCTTTGAGAAAAGTGGGAGTCGTTGTTCCCAAAGCTCTAGAGAGCAGAAGAAAGTCAAAAAACCTGTTAGCTCTCCCACGGTTGGCACGGCAACAGAAAAGATGGGGAGTTATCGAAGCCACTGAAGTGTGTCTTTAACCTGGAGATTTGAGTCTTGTAATTACCTGGGTGTAATATGTGATGACTGCTGGTTCTGTGAGCAGGGCTTACCTATGTGTACTCATCCAACCTTAGGGGGCTGCCGCTGATAGCCCTGCACTGATGCACAATTCACTTTTAATCTTTTAGAATGAGATTTCTAATGTGCTGACAATGGAATACTAGCAGCGTATTTGATTTTTTATATGTTATACGTAGCTGAATTAATTGGACACCAAGTACGATTGTGATATTAATTTTCATAAAAGGGACGTTTTCAAATCAAATAGTGATTTTAATGATAACAATTATAACACTGATTTATTCTTAGTTATAAAAGTCACTGGACATGATGGCCAAGTTGTTTATGTTATCCTTTGAGGTTTTGGTTTTCAAGACAATACAATCAGAAAGCAGAATGACCTTCACATGAGGAAAACGTGCATGTGTACTCTATAAGCAGCAGTCCAGGTTCAGTAGAGCCCGCCACACACTACAGGACTTTTCAGTCTTAAACAATTTTTAAATGTGTGACAAAAATCGCAGACCACAGACACAAAGAGAATCAGATGAGATTTTAAAGACCGCAGGGGGACATGGTAGTGAAGAGGCTGCGCACCACAAGATAAAAGTTGTAAGTGCACCTCGCGTCAGCTGTTTCATGTCTAGAGTAAAACAACTGGCTTTGAGACTTCCAAAGATCAGAGCATTGCACTTCTAGTTCAGATACAAAAGTCTAGTTTAGATGCAAAAGTTTAGAAGTATTATTTGTGAAATGTGCAATAGTTCAGATAAATGCTTTTAATGCACAGAAGGCTCGCAATAAATTACACAGGGAGCAGAGTCACTATCGCTATTCTACAGCAGTTTCACCCCAGTCCTCGCTGTGTGGATGTAAACAGACACACGTGAAGATCTACTACCGCCTTTTTACTTTACTTGAAAGAACTCTTCAAACTGGACTAATAGCACTGTTTTGAGGACTGGATGTCATTATTCTAATGGATAATATGGATAAGAATGCTGCGGTTTAACAACTGCAGAGGTGAGTAATAAAGTCTCCTAATTATTTTTCGCTATTTCCTGAGTTTGCATCTTGTGCCTCTGTGTCCATCACTCCATCTGCCCTGACGCTCTGTTTTATTGGCTGGTGAAGTGGCGGTGATGTTTTGTGGTTACCATATGTCAGAGCAGCTCAGAGTCACTCGGACACTACACACGAGGAGCGTAGTGGATTAAAAATTGCATACAAGGATCCAAAGTGACCCGAAGTCAGGGAGAAGCAAATCGGTGCTAAATCGGGCAAATTATCCTGTAGTATGTGGCAGGTTTAAGAGCGTTTTATCAATAGCCAGGCCTCCTTAAATCTAGAAATTACAAGCTGCCATTTAGTCCAATGATGTATTCAACATTCAAAGAAAAAATACAGTTTAAAAATAGAGATCATATATTTCCCAGTGCATGTAGTCACTGTCCAATGTGGTTGAATGTGCAGCGACTTGATCCGTCCCAGGCCTATCTCTCACTCCCCCAGTGTCATTTACTCTCCACCTACCACTTCACCTTCCACGCCACTTTCAGAAGTCAGAGCCACCGGAGAATTACACCCACCTGCCGATGAACCCACGGACGAATCAAAGAAGGCCTTTTTGCATCAACCGCCTCAGGTCCTGTTGGGTAAGCGCCTGTCGGAGAGATAGAGGGATCAGAGCTAAATGTGTCTCGTTTCTGAAAGGGTTAAGCCTGGTTTCAGGAAAGCCTGCAGGCAAAACCGAGGGAAAATAGGTCTGAGTTGGTCCCGTGTCTTAAATGGTTAAAATCACTGTGGCTGAGATGGTGAGCCGTTGATGAATGTGGATGAGCTAATAAGATATGTGTACGCAATGCCAATAACAAGTAAATCCGGTGGGTTTCTATTTGCAATAAATAGTCCGACAGTTGAGCACGGCCCCCTAGCTCTCCTCGCTTTAGTGCGTCTCAGCCTGGCTAAGCCCCCCAGAGCCAAACATCTAACTGGATCTGTCAATATTGACACACACCCAGCGCACATTCTCCACCGACAGAGTTACCCAATATAATCCTTCATGTTCAAAAACTTCATGTCGGAATAAACCGCTTAAAACGGTATGCATTCTTATTATCCCAAATACAGGCAAATCCTGGACCCAACCACAAAACACAGAGGTGCTCTCTAGCACAAGATAAGTCCACAAATGTGTCTAATTCAATTATTCATCCATGAGTTTCTAACAGGTGTTAAATAAACATTATTAACATTGCAGATAACACAACTCAATGCTGCAAGAATAGCTACAGGCAGTCTACTTCCCTTTTGGCTGTTGCTTCTTCAGAGACACAGTAATTTATCTGCTGTTGGAAGGAAACATCAATCAACTGCAAACAAACATAGCAGTGAGATGCCTTTGTGATGCTATACTGTCAGTTTAAACAAGTCTAAGATTGGTACCATACACATTTGCAATGATAAAAAAATGACTTCATCGGTTTGACATGAGAGACAACTAAACTGTGTTATAATATCTACACTCTTTAAAGGGCCCATATTACACCATTTTCTTATCTAAGTTAGGTATGTTTCCTCATCACAAACATACCTGGAGTTGTGTTTTGTTTCATTCAGACATGTTTAACACACTAACTCTATATATTTAGCCTGAGTTCTTCTCTCAAACAGAAAACACTCTTTACCACCTTGTGATGTCATGTGGTAATACAAGAAGTGCTCCACTGTGTTTTTAAAATCCATACACCTTCACTAGAATCTTTTGTATGAATTGGAATTGAATCTCTATTGAACTAAAAGCAAAAGGCAGCTGTTAACTTAAAAAAAATTACCACTTCATGACATCACAAGGTGAAACAGAGTATTTTGACCATGATGTAGACAGACTAATGATGCAGGATTACACAAGCATGTGTGAATGAAACAAAACTCCAAACAACTCCAGGTATGTTTTTGATGAGGTAACAACATTACAACATGGCTTAAAGCTCAAGAGAGTACACTTTGCATAATGTAGCCTTTAAACATAATATAAACAGTGCCCAAATGTTATTTTGCTCCCACCAATTATTTCCACTTTTAATAGTCTGCACAAACCACCAGGAATTTATTTGTTGATCCATTCTTTCTTTGCTAAACAAACCAACTGCCTCATTAGTGAAATCAAAAGTCCAATAGCCATAAAGGAACAGATTAACAATTACATCTTCTTCTAGGACAATCTTTGTATTGAGCCCATTTGCATTCTCTGAGATAGTGATTGAGAAAGTATACAGAGCGATACTTTAAACACATTATACAGTGCATTACACCAGTGTCTGAGTGCATTCTGAATAATTTCATATTTCATATCTGGCCTGCACTGAGCAGGGGCAGATTTCCATGTGAGCCCGGAGGAGTGAGCCTGAGAGTTGGAAAGGTACTCTCCAGTTACGGGCCTCCGCGATATACGGCTGGATGACATTTACTGTCTGTGCTTGTCGGTCAGAGCATTATCCAATCAGACAGTGACATATGGTGAGAAATAAGGCCTTTGTCTTGAGAGATCTAAAGATAAGAATCGTATTTCCATTAAATCAATGAGCTGTGTGCTTTACTGCAATGAATAATGCATCTGGCCCTACGCACCAGCTTCCCCCTCTTTGCCTGCCGTTCTGGCTCGCTCTCCTCCGCTCGCTGTTTGTAATGCACGGCGCCGCGTCTCAAGTGTTTTCATACCTTTGCACTTCATAATAAAGTGAAGGTCTTGATCCTGTTCCAACAAAGCTACTTCATTTTTGCTAACGATCTTGCAAGGTTGACTGATGAGGATGGCACGGCCTTAAGCAAGACTTCTGCAATGTAATGATATGGATTTAAAATGATTGAAAATAGGATCCAGACTACAGATTTTTTTCTTGCTCATTTCATTTTAGGTCAGGGCAGAATATTTATGAGACCACATATTATACAGCAGTATTGACTGACAATCCTTTCTGGAATACCTAATACTTTTCAATTACCCCTAATTTCAGTGCCACAGTAAAGGTCAACTCATGTAACCTTGAGAGTAGTTATGTGGCAAAAACAAACAAAATAAATCAAAACACGATCATACAGAAGTAAAAAAAAAAAAAAAAAAAACATAAAGAAAAAAATAAAATAAAATAAATAAATAAATCAAGTCACCTCCATTGAGTGTTAATACAGTGTATATACAGGACACATCAATATGAAACCAGATATTAAGATTTAATATCATGGCCTCCTGATTTTGTAAGCACATTTTCCTGATAGTTTTAGGTCACACACATATAGACTGTATATATAAATGGACATAGCTAACCTGCTAGCCACCACATTCTAAATAGGAAGTGATCATGGGTGTGCTTCCAGCTCATTGACTCTGGCTCCAGTTCACTTTCTATCGAAAAACTGTCACCCCTCTCTCCGGAACTTTAGCTCTCAGGCTCGTCATTTTGGTCTTAAAATGTTCGTATTAACCTGCTCTACATGATCCTGGCATTGTTTTCAAGATATGAACATTAATAACAGAAAAATCAGGCGCCTTCTTTCCCCAAGGCCGCTCCCGCTATGTTAGCAATGCTGGCAGTTAAACCTGTTGCTAAGGAAAGGGGCGTTACCTTTAACAGCCTCGCTCCAGATTGGCGGATTTGGTTGTCTATAACTGCTAGCTTCAATGAGCTTCATTTGACTGGAGCCGAATGCTAAGGGTGACGTCACACTCACTTAGTCCACTTCCTTATACAGTCTATGGTCGCACAGCACCAGCCTCTAGGAGAGAAGTGATTTGTCTACATATTCACATATGGGTTTGTAAGTGGATGCTTCCTAAGATAATTAAATATTTATCCAGGCCTGGAACACACACAACATTTACCGTGATTTATGCTTCTGTGTTCCTGGATTGGACAAAGGATTATTGATTCAGATTAGGTTTTATACCAGATGCTCTTCCTCAGTGTGTTTATCCAGGCCTTTCGGTGTGGAGTGTACTCGTCAGTTTCCTCCTATTAAAATCATGGTGGTATTGGTCCTAGGGTTGTGTGTAGCTAGCACACACCATATGACCAACAGACACACAACAGTTGTAAAATTTGTTTGCGCAATGACAAATGAAGCCCTTTACCTTGAGAACTTATTTGACTACACCAAACAAACCCACATGTCCACGTGCATCCGACACAATGGTATAATAACTCATCACTCCACTCTTATCAGTCTCTTCACCACTCCCTCCTCACGACCATTAGCTCCATTAAATCCCATTCAATCCCGTTCACCATCTCCCTTGCTGCGAACTTAAACCAAGACGACCTCCTTTACCCATTGAGCTCTGACAAGGCTGGCGATGGACACACAATAGGCCGACGCGCACTTCCTTAATAACTGTGTATAGGAGTCTACGGGCGCGTGTAAAGCCCTATTGATCCCCTGCAGAGAGGCAAGGCTGCCAGTCCGACGGGGTGTGCGCCACTGACCTTGTCTCCCTCCGTGTAATTAATTAAAACTTCACAGTGGGCCTGACAGCTGATGGATTGTCCTCTTGTTGATTGTTACTGCTGTGGCGGTAGTGGCTCACACACATGCAGAGACTTTGGGACGCTCCGGTTTTCTGCGTGGAGGAGTGGAGCGCTGAGGGGGGGGTTAGTGATTACTCTGGTCTGTTAACGGTGACAGCGGCAGTCCGGTGTTGCGCACATTACCTCGATAAGGGTGGTAATTGTGGGTTTAATTAAGGAAAGAGGCCGTGCCACTGTTAAGACTGCTCTGAGGTTCACTTCTGAAGTCCAGACAAAGTCCATATGCTAATATTAGTAGCACCTGTCCTATTATATAATTGTTACCAAAGTAGAGGTGAGTAGATTATCATGAAATATCGAGAATGGTGTTTGGTATGCAACATTTGAATGCGGAGCAGTGGTGGATGTAGTACTCAATTTTGTTACTTAAGTAAAAGTACAGATACAGAGGTATACACATGAAAAAATCTATTTAAGTAAAAGTATTTAAGCACCCGTTTAAAAATGTACTTTAAGAGTAAAAAGTAAAAGCATTTCACAGTGTTGTTCATTTGTTATGTGTTAAATGTAGTGATACTGATGAAAAAGTTATGCATATTTTGGTCAACGGTAACAATACGAATCAATTTCTTAATTTTTCTGATGAATTTTGTGTATTTATTTTTGTTTGCTCAAAGCCGAAGCTTGAACTCAAAAACTTGTTACCGCAAACATGGTAAAAAATAACCCCTCAAATCATATGGAAAGTACTTTTTAGTTTTCAGTCCAGTTAAAAAAATGTAGTGGAGTAGAAAGCACAGATACCTGCTCTTAAATGTAGTGAAGTAAAAGTAAAAAGTATCCACCGTAAAATGTACTTGAGTGACGTCCAGATACCTAAAAATTCTACTTAAGTACAGTACTTTACTACATGTACTTCGCTGCTTTCCACCACTGATACTGTTTATAGTAAAAATGTCACAAAAAGAGCTGATTAAAAATGAAAATGCTGTAAACTTCCAAATTAGAGTACAAAGTGATATTTCAGCACTTTTATGGGGAATTACACAAACATATTTAAAGCTACCATCTGTAAGTTTATTAGATGTTAGTAGACGGCAGATGGGAAACCTGTTCTCCTCACCTGGCCTTTGCTCATGCTCACCTCTGCTCTCTGATCTTCTTCTGTCAGGCCAAAGCTGGCACACTATCACACAGAAGTAACGTAGCATCTAGTGGTGTTGTGAGAATACAATGGGGCCAGGTCAGCCAATCAAATTACAGATGGTAGCTTTAAAGACAGTTTTAATACATTTCTGTTGTTGTTCTAACCCAAAACCAAAGGCGCATATAAATCTTCATATCATAATACTGTACAGTCATTTGTTGAGTGTGGCTCCTTCTTTCAGAACTGCCATTAACAACTTCCGCAGTTTTGATGGATTAATTTCCAGTGTGCATAACCTGTTGCCAGTTCACTATTGTTCTTTCTGTACACCACTTTAGTAAGATACCATTATGATCTGGGAACAGTGCCCATGAACAGATTAAAATGATTGTTTTGGAGGTTGTGGAGCTATCAACTTGGCCCTTCGAGCTTGGTCAAATCAAAAGACTTCACACGTGTTGGTGGCCTAAACCAGTTTCACAATAAATACTTGTTTATTTGATGAGTAATATTAAGGTCCAGAAGGTCTTCAGTCCAAATGTTATACAAATGTACTATAATTCACTCTTATATACTTTAAAACTGATGTACTACCACCGGCTCCGTTTCCTTTCTGACTAAATCCGACCCTTGCTGAACCTAACCTCACTATAGTTTCCCAGCATAGCTCTGATCTCAAAACAGTGGGTTGGAGTCAAAGAAAGAGTCCAATGCCTCCACTACAGACACAGTTGGGTTAACACTAATCTATGACAAACCAGATGCACCAACATAGCACTCCAAAGGGCTCCTTCTGCTTCACCACTTACCCTGTTTGACGGGAACACGTTGGCAAGGCCACACTCGAAAGCCCTGATTTTTCTACCTGGGTCTTTGTACTGCGTCTCTAGCCTTTCCTTCATCCCACTCAGCCAACCAAAACTACAGTGTGTCAGGCCTGTTTCATCATTTTTCTTTCCGTTTTCAAAAGAAAGAGCTGTTTTTGTGCTTCACTTGCTCCTGGAGCCAGTCAGTGGCCTTGTGCGCAAACACAGATTTCATATCAGCCTACACAAAATTGGGCCTTAGGAAGAAATACTTTTAATACTTTTACATATAAGCACGTAGCACCAGTATTCAGCACTATGAATGTCGGTGTGACGGCAGCTATGTGTGGAAATCATTTTCAATTTTCTGTCCGTCAGTGTTTTGCCTCCTTTCTCTGTCTCTTTATCAGATATACCTCGAGAGAAGAGTGAAAGCCTTCCATCGCGGTTTCCTGCCGTGCTGTTTTGATAAGTTGCAGAGAGGGGATCACAATCTGCGGAGACATGAGCTGCCAGTAAACACGAGACATGGGATCCAACCCACTGCTTTATTCTTAATCAAAGTTTATTCACTGCCGCCGATCTATACTAATTGACTGCCTCTAATATAGATGAGAACAGAGAGATTACTGCGAGGGCTGCTGCCAGTGCAACGATATTGACTCCTGTTTGCATCTTTGTAGTGCTTTATACAGCCTTACTCCACTCTAATGGCAAAAAGAACAAACCAGACCAGTAAAACCTAGACATCTTTTTTTTACACATACAGGAAAGGACTGTACTAATGCAATGCTTCAAATGGGATACAGTGGCTCTTCGATTGGCTATTTACACCACAATAGCAAAGTGTAAGTACATATGGACGTGCAGGGTCAATAAAATGTGTACGGGAGTTTCATAGTTTATATAATTACACTGCTAGTGCTTTTTAAAGGGTTCACATAACACTATTTTCTTATCTATGTTATAATGTTATTTCCTCATCAAACATACCCAGAGTTGTGTTTTGTTTCATTCACACATATTTAACACACAAACTCTACATATTTAGGCTGAATTCTTCTCTCAAACAGAAAACACCCTGTTCCACCTTATGATGTCATGTGGTAACACAGGAAGTCGTCCACTGTATTTTTAAACTCCATACACCTTCACTAGAATCATTTGGATAATTTGCAGCCCTGGAATTGACCATCTCTACCGAACAAAAGGGAAAAGGCAGCTGTTAAAATGAAAACTACGGCTTCATGACATCACAAGGTGGAACAGGGCATTTTGAGAGTAGACAGCCCAATAATGCAGCTTTACTCAAACATGTGTGAGTGAAACAAAACACAACTCCAGATATGTTTTTGATGAGGTAACAGCATTATAACAAGTCTTAAAGCTCATTAAAGTCAATTTTGTGTAATATAGGACCTTTAAATACTTCAAGCAACAGAGTCTTGTGGCATTTTATGTGCCAGTCAGCTTAATAATAATAGTGCTTTGCATGAAACTCAAAGACGCAGTTCAAGACAGACAAAACACAAATGAAAAAGGTACATTAAAAAAAATCACTTCTCTGAAAATCAATGAGTTTGATCTACTTCACTTTTTAAACTCATTTCTAGAAGCTCGAGATTAAAACACAATAACATTAGATACAAGTTACTATTGCTACTAAATTGTACCGCAATAGAGGAGCAGCTGGCATTCTTCAATAACTCAAAGCTTAAGGAATTGGAGCTCTCCTTTTTATGTGGCAGCTCAAATATGTACAGAATATATTGAATTCCAATTATTCCTGTTTGTCTCGTACCCCCAGAAGACACCCAAGCCTCTATTGAACAAAATATCTGCATGTTTAGCCTAGAAAAGTCGAGGAGAGGATTAGGCAGAAAAGACTTAAGAGATTTTGCCTGGGACCGCAACAATACCTCTGTGCCTTCCTCTCCGTCTTGGGGGAGCCCAGTTGAGCTAATTAGCCATAATATCAGCAAGAAAACTCTTCCCGCTTGGTTGACACACACAACAGCCTCTAATTGACTGCCAGCAGTTGTGAGCTTTTAATACAGCAAAGGAGCAAGCTGTACCTTAGCGATTATGAGGTTCAGAGATATACGACGGTACATAAAGCACATTCTTGCAGAACCAATCCAATGTCACCAACTCCGAAAGAAAAGAAGACTTGAATAAACAAAGATGTTCCCAAAACATAAAAAAAACCCAGAGCAACATTTATACAGCTGCTTGAAGCTATTGCATTTGTATTTTCGATGTTGCTGTGAATACTAAAACTAGAAGAAAAGACATAGCCATGTGCACACTTTTGCAGCATTTTAAAATAATGCTCTTTGTTCAGTGGCTTGTCATGTCTGCTAACAGCAAAAAATGTACAGATACCAGACACAGCATGGGGACACTTTCCTATCAATAGTGAATGGACTGGACACTCTCTTCAGGTTCTTCCATCAATATATAGGGAACGCCAACAACCAAGGTCAGCAAAATCTATGCTACAAATTTACTCTGAATAATTAATGTTTACCTCCAAATCTCAGACTCCCCGAGGAGACCACACTTCTTGTAACCAATAGTTTATAGTCAGTTTATAGATAGATTGGATTCTAAATTAAAAAGAGTGGTTGCAGCCATAGACTCCATGGATGGAATAGGCTCCATCGACTCTGGCTCCAGTTTACTTTACATTGGAAAACTGTCGCCCCTCTCACCGTAACTGCTGCTGTCAGACTCATCACTTTGGTCTTAAAATGTCCGTATTAACCTGCTCTTGGCTCTTTTTGTTTCGCTATTGTGTCCGAAAATCAACGTGAACATTCATAAGAGACAAATCAGGTACCTTTTTTTCCGAGGTCGCTCCATCGTTAGCAACAGGTTTGATTGACAGCATTCCTAAGCGCCTGCTCCCTGCTAAACCAGCGGGAAGGGCGGGAAGGGGCGTTACCTTCAACAGCCTCACTCCGGATTGACTCTTTGGTTGCTATGATACTCGCGGTTGGAATTCCTAATATGGAACTCGGCTCCAAATTCTTTACTATAATTCTTTATACAGTCTACGGTTGCGGCACATGAGATAATGGTGAAACAGTCAACCAGCAAAGGGTTAATTAAACAAACTAGAGTCATTGGTTAAAAATCTGACCTTACTTGACGTTAGTGAATAGTGTTGGGAATGCTACTTAAAACTCTAACATACTTTACAAACTAGGACCAGTTACGGGTGGACATATTTGTAGTTGTATTGCAAGATTAGTAATTCCTTGTCCCTAGCCTTTACCAACCTTGTACACTTAAACTAACACAAGATAAGAACAAGATAAAAAGCACTAAACATTGATTTTCTTTTTAACCATTTTTTTCTGAAGGTAGCAAAAGTGAATAATCAACCCTCCTCGCCCTTCAGATCGTCCTTCTCAGACCAGCTCTTTCACTGTATCTATACATCTTTTCTTTGAGATTCTGTGCTATTCTTCCCGGAAACGTTTACCCCAGAATCATTTTATATTGTCTGCTTAGGCTTGTCACGATAATAACTATATCAACTTATCGTTGGAACAATATGGAACAATATTTTGTGGGGTCAGTATTTATCATGTGTGCTTTTTCTTTGCACTTCTGGGATATTTTGGGTTGTGTTTTGGCTATAAGATAAGATTTAAGCCATAAAAGGTTAATAACTTCTATGACTCATTACAGATGCAAACCAAGTACTAAAGTGTTTAATTCTTGTGTTTATTTATTGCCGCCAGCTCATGATTTTTTAACAATATCGTAGGTTTAGAGTCTGCTCTTGGGTGCCATAAATTAGTTTCAGTATTATCGTTTATCGTCTATATTTACTTCAGCGATATATATCGAACTTCAAAGTATGTTATTGTGACAGGCCTATGTCTGCTTTTTGAATGTGTTGTAATAGCTGGAGATTCACATTGTTTACTCAAATAGCCCGGCAAATCTGGGAAAGTAAAAACTAAGCACATTTACAAAAGGAAATGGTCCGCTCTATTGGCAGATGTATTATAAATAATGAGATTAGTTTACAAAAGTCAAATGGAGTTGTGTCTTAAAACTGCAAACAAACTAGCCAAACAAGTAGACTATTACACAACGTTTTAGCCAGATACAAATTTTTGCACTGCTGTCCTCGGAACCCTCATTAAACCATGAACCCTTTTATCACACACGCAATCATATCGGGTTACATTAATCTATCCACTTGTCTTGCAATACAGACTGCTTATCAGAAATTTTATGGACAATCCCAAGACACAGCCACGCATACACACAAAGATATTACCAATCGATCACGACTTATTATGCCGACCACATAACAAAACAATTTTAGAAGCCGTGAGCCAAGAGTGGTTGGGGGGTAGTGAGCGAGGAAGGGGGGGCAGCGTGGATATTGACCATAAACATCTATTTTCTGATGGGGGATTGGGTGGGGCAGGTGGTCTCTGAAGTCATTTAGACAATTCATCCATTTTTAAAAAGGATTTGATAGCAATCCACCCTGTCTGAATCTGCCACGCGCTTTGCTTTTGATTCTGACAATAAGATGTGTCTGCAGCTGTCTTCCTGTCAGTCAATCCAGCTCTAGCCAGTTTCTGTACAGTACGCATATTGATGGTTGTATTTGTTTAAGTGTCCAACGCCGACTTTTGCGGATTTAATCTTTCATCTTTCAGAGAGATGGAGAGTGGGAGGAATATGCCGGGGCCCTCGCCTAACCCCTCGGGAAAGGCCAGTGCATTAGTTCGAGAATAGATCAGTTCCAGCTAAGATGAATATGGGCACGTAGATTGGCCTAGTGTCTGGGGAGAGATACACAAATTCAGATGTGTGTGTGTGTGTGTTGAGGAGGCGGGGCGGGAGTGAGTGAGGAGGGCAGTGGGAAGGAGGCGGCGATCCCTGAATAACCAAACAGACCCAGAGCGGCGCACATCAGAGCCAGGGGCCAAGCGCAGACACATACAGATTGCTTATTGAGCTGTTTTTGGAGTGACGGTATCTACAGCAGCAGCCTATGAATGGAGTTCCCTCAAAAGGGTTTGGGCTCTGTGGCACGAGCCTACACACTGGACAGGGTGCGTTGTGCTGTAGTTAAACCTGTCACAATAAATACTATATCGACTTATCTTTCAATATATGTTAGATGGAACAAAACTTTTTGGCGGGTCAATATTTATCGTGGGGAGTTTTTCTTTGTGCTACTGGGGAATTTTATTTTATTTTTTTTATGTACTACGATGAGATTTGAGCTGTAGAAGGTTCAATTACGAACTTCTATGTAGAGATCGACCGACACGCATTTTTTCATGGCTGATGCCGATACCGATTGTTTGGAACCCAGAGCCGATCATTTTTGAGTCAATATGTATGGCCCGATTTTGATAATGTTCCCCAAGTCTAATTATCCACAGCCTTGTTTTACTACAAACTGGATAGGAAAGCAGTGTAGTCACATTTTTTGCAGTATCCTCTTTGGACTAAAGTGTTCAAATAAAGCTTTATGCATATACGTTACATGCATATTGAGTGTTGCATTCAGCTATTTATTTTTACTTTAATTATGTAGTCCATTTAGTATACTTTTTGGGTGTGATTCTACTTTATGGTTTGGTTTCAGTATTATCATTTATTGTCTATTTACTTCAGTAATATATAGCACTTCAAAATTTGTTATTGTGACAGGACTAGCCATAGTAGCATAAATAATGTTGCAAGAGGAGTTTTGACAAAATTCATAGTAGGTGATAATGGAATGTAATTACATTTTTGTCTCTATTTTGACCCATTACAGCACCCGTAACGTTAAGATCATTAAGCATTAGCTTATTGTTTCATGTTTCTGTAGTCAGTGATGATATTACATAATCGTTTTGTCTTCATAATTAGATTGTTTTGGGATGCTGCTATCGTTAATTTACCTATTAATGGTATATTTTAGTGAGTATTTTACATTTAGTATTTGTTTTCTTTGTAGTTTTAAGTTTTATTTTTTAAATTCCATAGACGTTACGTACTTAAGACACAGTTTGTACTGTGAATGAGCTAAGGTCCTAGACCTGATGATACGGAAAAGCACAAAGCATGTCAATGTAGTGTTCTTACAATACTAAAATTTCAAACTCAATTTCAGTACTAAAGAGTAGACTTGATACTCGATACTGATTCTGATACCACAATGATAATTAAAAACACTCACTTATACCATGTGGTCTTATATGTGTGTAATCCCTCAGTCGTCCAGTAGGTTCCATAGTGGTCCATGGGCGTGTACTAGTCTGTGTGTCTTATACTTGTTCTGATGCAGCTCAGAATCATTCTAAAGCTATTCAGGAAACGTTCATCATTATGAGGCCACAATGAACCATATTCAAATGGAATCCAGCAGTGCCAGAAACAAACTCAACAGCAGCGCTGATTTACAGCAGGCAGGGGCTACACATTTCATGCCAGAAAACATGCAGGAGGATCACAGTCTTAATTTGTGGCCAGTCCGGTGTTTGAACTCCAGATCCACAGCAAACACTATATTTCACAGACTGGTGGGGTATATGTTTGGGGAGAGCATTCGTGCAGTTCCTCCAGCTTTGTGCGTGTGATGTCAACGAGCTTTTATCTAATCTCTTCCACAAGTTTTATGCTAAACATTACACTGATGTCTGCAGTTGAAAATCCCAGAGCTGACAGCTGCAAATGTGAAAATGGTGATGGATTCTTTGTGTGAAAATAAACCAATTACCTAAAGCATCATCAGCTTCATCTTCGTCTCCTCCATTTCTTATCGGGACTGTTCCCTGCCGTCATGGCCGCGTTTCAGATGGCCATCACCCCACCCCCTGCACTTGTCACTTTAACACCTCGCCCTCCCGAGGCCCTCTCCTCCATCCTCAGCCTCACTCTCACGCTCTTTCACTCTTTCTGTCCTAATGTACTTTCCACTCCTCCCTTAGAGCCCCATCGTAGGTTGCCTCCTTCCTTCCTTCCTTCCTTCCTTCCTTCCTTGCAGAGGCACCACTCCCTCGCCTGTCCCCTCATCCATCAGACTGAGTAATGGCCATGGGGGCGGGGAGTCACCCTGCAGCTGTCTGCGATGGACACTGATCACACACACAGTCACTCTGGGCTCAGGGCACAGCCATCCATTTTGCGCATGGCACTCGTCATGCTCAAGAGTGCACTGGACTTCCTGAACTCCAGCAATTACAACAAGCTCAAGTGGTGCACTCCTCATTAAAGGTAAATGTGCTAGCAAACTTCACAAACACTAAAGTTTCAGACAACAGACAAGAGGAGGAAGGCTTAATGCTTAAGAATGGAACACCCTTTACATTTGTTAAAAAAAAAAAAAAGAAAATGAAAAAAAGATTGCTGTGATGAAGCCTCCTGTACTTGTACAGCACAATGAAACCAACTTCAATGGCTTATTTTCTAGCCCAGCTCAGCACTGACAACTTCTAGGAATCTGCTTTTACCTTTAGATTCCATTTACACTAACAAAACAAGTAAAAATAAATACATACACATAAAAGTGAATAATGCAGTTGCTTGCATTTTGTTTATTTTATTATTACTGTGTGTTCTGTTTATTGAGTTCCTATCTTATTTTTAGTGTTTTCCCACATTTACAACCAAGAAGCTCCATCGTGTGCCGTGAGTTAATACCTCTGAATTTAACAAGGCGCTTTTCTGTCTCTAGCGACCACCAGGAGTACATTTAAACACAAGCTAATTTTCCTGAGGTGATTGTACGCTTAAATCTGAATAACAGAGACTCACTGACATATTAAAAGACACTATTCTTTTCCTTTTACTATACTTTGACATTGGGTTACAATTCAGTTCTATTGTGGTCTCAGAAGCGCATTTGTGAGCAGCGGTTGGGCACAGTCTATTGAAGGGCACTGGAATGGACTTGCGCTCTATCCTTCGGGTGCTAACCCTCTTAATGATATCTTAATTGGCTTTTTGTTCATATTATGAAATTTTAATGGCCTGCCAAGCTTTTACCTACAGACCGGCCTTAGTCTGTTAGCTCCTCACATCACAGCCAGTTATGATGTCATTTGTCAAAAATTATGTCCCATTTGTCATTCGGAGCCAATAAATTATGAATGTGCCGCTGGTGAAAGGGGAATGACCACTCGTGTTTTTCAAGAAGAAACAACCCAGAATGAAATAGAGAGGCGGCCACATGCAGTTAACCAAAAGCTCAAAGTGCAGAGGACGTTTTTATAGCTGAAATGAATGCTGTGTGGGTTTTTCATGCTAAGCAGGAGTGAGCCCAGAGAACAGATTTTTACATAAACTCTCTGAAGACTTTGCCAATGTCGTCACTTACACTAAATCATCTTTGGAGTGAAGCTACAATCCCGGATTGTATTCTTGCTATACAGAGACAAAAAGCATCATGTAAAGTGTGGATATAAAAAGCAACGATACGGCAACTGGATACCGGCCTTATTTAATTAGTATTCGGGTAAATTTACAGCACAGTGACTCACTTAAAATCTCAACAATGCAATTTATAAGTGGAGACTAAAACTTAATCGTATAAGCATAAATGCAAGAGCACTCAACTGCTGTTATCTCCTAAATGTAAGATTTCAGATAAAACAGGACAGATTTTTATTTATGGTTCAAATTTAATATATAATTTAAATAAACTTAAACACAATACAGGAACATTCTGCTACTAAGGGTTGAAGGACTCTTGTTCTATAAGCTATTACATGTTTAGGTGATACTAATGGAATTGGAAATGATAGAAAAATACCACATGTACGTTCCCTGATGAACTATAAGACAGGTGTATGCAAAGATAAAATGCTTTACAATATGATTAGTGATGTGCCAGCCTTGGGCCCATCTATAAGGAGGACTCAATGAAGAGAGTTTGGACTGACCTTGGTAAACTCCTCCCACTTCACAGCTGAGTGGACAGGCACTGATTAGCTTGTGATTGATAAGACCAGGAACAGGAAGCTGAAACATTCCCATCTTTGTCCGTGCATTATCTAGAAAAGAAAGAAGTGCCGTAACAGCCTGTCTAACATAGTGCATAGTACTGATTTTGTTTCATCCATATGACACTATAAGGACGTGTGAACTCCAAGCAGTAAAGGTTTTCTTGTGAGACATGACTTCATATATTAAAAGCTGCACTATGTAATTTTTCTGGTGGAGGAGGGGAGGGGTCTACCACCTAATGTCTCCATGGATATGTCACCTGGAATGTTAACAGTATGGAATCCAGTTTGCATTTATTCAATTACAGGTGTTTTTATTGCCTAAGAAACATACACTTAGAGCGAGCGGCGTCGCCATCTCATAGATCTGATCTGTAATGTATGTGTCCATAAACAAGGTGTCACCTGCTTGTCTTGATGTAGATAGACAACTTTAAGGCCATACTGTGGAACATTGTAGCTATAGCAATGGTAGGGTGACCAGACGTCCCTGTTTAGTCCCATGTCCCAGTAGATTTATCCAAAACCACTGATTTGTCCCAGTTTTATACAAGAAACGTCCCAGGTGTCCCTATTTTTTGAACAATTTGATCCCTGCCAACAGTAAAGAGGGCAATCTATTGTCTTTTGTTTAGCTAAAATACAGAAAACCATGCCTGAAAATTAGCATATGGCAAAAAAAAACCAACAACAAAAACAAAAAACAACAAACGTCCCTTAGATTATGTACTGACCCACAAGTGCGTCAAGAATGGACAATACAATATTATGCTCTCTTTTCACAATGTTATGTATGCCAACCATTCCAACCTGGGAGTGTTAAAAATCTGGTAAACAATGGCATCTCCATGAAAACAAGCAGGCTGTGAAGTCTACACCTGAAAGGTTATATGCGCTAAATCATAGTTGAACAGTTTATGCTCCACTGATATTTATTTAGCTTAAACCAAAACAAATAAACACGTTGCAAAAGTCACAAGCTGCACGTGCCACAAGCTAGTTTACGCATCATGGTATCTGCAGTGGCTAAGCAAACACGACTTTAATTACCACTAGTTATCAAAACTGTGTGATCTAATTAATGCCTACCTCGTTCGCAGTGAAAAGGAGTTGCTCGGGTTTCTCATTGCCCACGTGGATGCATTTCAAAAGGAAGAAAAGGCGCTGACGCGAGGGGGCGACGTTGGTCTCCGTAACACACGCCGCGGCTGCGAGAGAGGAGGATGGAGAGGAGCCTCTAACGTGTGCGCGCATCTGTGTGTGTCGTGTGCGCGCTCCCTCGCTCTCTCTCCCTCTCTCGCCTCTCCTTCCTTGAGATCCCACTCTCTCGTGTCAGCTTGAGTCAGTCACACGGCTACGGCTCAGACATGGCTTCAAATTCATCTAACGTCTGCTCTTTGTTTCTCCTGACTTTTATGATTAGATGCGGGATTCGCGTTTAACTTGGTGTTGAATCCGCACCACAATGGGCACGTCGCTTTGCATTAACGCCTGATACTTCTCCAGCTCCTCTCCAAATCTGACTTATGTTAATTAGCCTCAATTACTCTCGTTTTCATCTTTTTGTCATCATCCTTTCAAAACTGCGGAACAGTTAGACCCCTGCTATCTGTCTCATTTTCAAGCGGTCCATTTGCATTTTTAATTCACGCATTATGAATTCAATCGGAGTATGATGCAAGTCGTGAACAGTTGAGGCCAGCATGTTACGGGGTTAATGATAAGATCTAGGAGATAGGGGAACTAATAGGCTTCAGTCTATTAGCAGCGTAGGACCGAACCATGACGCTTCATTGCACTGGATGAAAGCAACTCGTGTAATCTAATATAGGCAACACTGGTGCTCACTACGAGCTCTAATGAACTTGGGTCTTCACATGTTGCATTTCTTCCCAAAATATCTGTTGCATCAATCAGTTGACTGTGGTCATGGGTACAGTCTGGCCCTTTTTAACAGCTGTAACTAAGATGAATAAAATAATAAAATATTTAAAACGGAAAACAATACAATACAATGTAGGTTATCGTATTGTTAAAGATATTGGATGGATGGTGATAAATTATTTAGATATTGGTAATAGTCTATGCCGATGAAGAATAGAACGTAAGCTGTGCTGATATTCAACTTTATTCATTCACTAAATGTGTAAACCATTTAATTTCTCCCTCACAGCCCATTCCCGGCCGGGTGGAGAGAGATAGAGCAGCTTGCGCTTAACTGGTTTTGTTAGTCCGGTACGATGTGCGCCCTAGCTGGCGTCGCAGAGCCCCAATCAGGTGCCATTACACCCGCTGTTTGAGGCTACCATTGGCTGTTGGAGGAAGGAGC
>KN483493.1:0-26213 GCA_000787095.1 Periophthalmodon schlosseri | reverse complement strand
ATATAGTAAAATTTAGAATGTTTTTTGTGGTATAAATCTGCTGTCGTCTATGTTTACTTCAGCAATATATCGAACTTCAAAATATGTTATCAGTGTGTGACAGGCCTAGTGACATTCTAACACAGAGATTGGGTTTTGGTTCAACATAAAATATCACAATTTTCCAAAATAAATGATTGATGTAGCTGTTCAAATCTAACTAAACTGTGAAATACGTCTGCCTGGGCTTTCTCTGTTGGTTGGATTCTTGCTGTGGTAGGGACATACAGCCCAGTCGCAGCCCCCTGCCTTTGCTTTAGTTATTCCCCACACGAGCCGGCATGGCAGCACGCGGACAAAGGCTGTTCAGTTTCAGCGTTGTGAGGCTCAATCATTTACGCATTCATTGGCTCTCCCAAACCCACTCTCTCCACTCCACTCACCCAGTTCTTCAGCCACAGAGGACTGCTGCACCCTCGCTGATAGCTATATGAACATTACATTATATTGTGCTGTTGTTGACTACTAATCGAATAATATGTGTCTCTATCTTTCAGACCAAACACCAGCGAGCAGAGTTGAGCTATTTGGTGGATAGACCCAGACGTGTTAACAGGTATAAATTAAAATATAATACTACCAGTCATATACATTTTGTTTACTTGTTTGTTTTTTTTTTATAATTCTGTAACAACATAATAACACAAGATGGTGCCAGTCCAAAGCCCAAACAAATGGTGGATTTATCAGTTAAACTGTGCACAAGGAGAACATTGAAGAACACAAGACATGATCTCACCAGGATTGGCTTGAAATGAAATATGTGTATTATAAAGAGGACAATGTAGCTAACATGTTTAAAGGGCAGAGTAGAGGTAAAGCTGCACCGTGTCACTTTCCAGCCAAAAAACTGTTCTCATTTTTGGGTTTATTGCACAAAAAAATCCTTGAAAAACATCCATTGTTACTGTGCGTGGGCTCGCATCTCCACAAACCTGACTCAAACGTGGCCTGGGGGAGCGCCTCCACCTGTTTGTTGCCACGTTGCCAAATTTGATTGCCTTGGATGAAATATTCCACTGTATTACACAACATATCTCTATGTAGAATCTATGAAGTGAGGTTAGAACTTAATATTTTCGTGTAGTGCCGCCACCAAAAATTGTTGCTTTAAATACTACACAGTGTTCAAAAACTCAATATACTTCAAACTTGTTGCTTCCTAGCAGCTTGTCAAGGCTACAGAACCCATTGTATCAGTATCTCCAGTTTGGCACGTGTCCCAGTACAGCACTTATTAGAGCACTGGATTTCATTACATGCTACGTGTAACACCCAATTTGGATGCCTGATGACCACCACCGTGACTGTATTAATTTGTGTCTCATTTAATCCAGCCCGATTCCCCTCATTTTCACCAACCCCTCTGCTTCTCCTCTCAGCTCTGCGTTCCAAGAGGCAGATATTGTCAGCTCCAAGGACAGCGGTCACGGAGACAGCGAACAGGGCGACAGTGACCACGATGCCACCAACCGGGGCCACTCAGCCGGTGAGTTATAAACCTCATTTCAAATCATCACTTTTCTCCCTCCAGCAATGTCTTTCCAATAGTTTGCAAATGTGTACGGGATGGGAACGCAGGGTTGTTGGTGCGGATCGCTGGCTTTTAATTTCCTTAATTTGTGCCTGGCCCTGTCTGTGGTGGGGCTGCCGGCTGAGTGCGTAGAGGGAACAACCTCGGAGGTGCTGATTTGGTTGAAAGGAAGCGAGGAAATTTGTTGGAGAAGTTTTTTTTTTGTTTATTTTTTTCTGGCCCTGTTTTCTCCTTGCTTGTGTCTGGCTAACAACAGAGTGGTGCTGAAAAGGACAGCGACTTGCAGTGGAGGCAGTCCCATAGAGCTTTAGTGGCACAAATCAATAGGTCCACTCAAGTGAAAAGGGAAGCCATGGAAGTTAAATTGATGTAATGAGATGCATTTCAATCAGGGGTATGAGTGCTCTGTAGTAGATGCAGATGTTGGTTATGAACTTAGTGGTTTCTTTATGATCCCTTAATAAAGTGGAAATAGCCAATTTTACTAATGCCTTCTACAACCCCGCCACGGACCAACAACTTTGATTTGATCCAAAATGTAAATGCCACCAGTTTGTAATCTGAAAACACAGTAGTTCGAAACTGGTGGTATGGGATTTTTCTCTACACCTTTATATATCTACACCTTCATTAGCCTTATTAACGCATAAGACTTAATTCGTAATGAACAAATTGTTATTAAGAATGATTCAGGCGTGGTAACTAAATTAAAGGTTTAGGATTTAGGGTAAGGGGGTTGATGAAGTAGTCACTAAGCCTGAAGAATACTTAAAGGGCCCATATTAGTCTATTTTCTGATCTATGTTATAATGTTGTTTCCTCATCAAAAACATACCTGGAGTTGTGTTTTTTTTTTTTCCACCTTTTTCTGATCTATGTTATAATGTTGTTTCCTCATCAAAAACATACCTGGAGTTGTGTTTTGTTTCATTCACACATGTTTAATACACAAATCCTGCATATTTAGGCTGTGTTTTTCTCTCAAATGCTCTATTCCACCTTATGATGTCATGTGGTAATACAGGAAGTGCTCCACTGTGTTTCAAAACTTCGTACACCTTCGCTAGAATCATTTGGATGATTTCAGTCCTGGAATTGCCAATCTCTACAGAAGAAAAGGTAAAAGGTAGCTGTCAACTTGAAAACTACAACTATATGACACCAAAATGTGGAACAAAAGCATTTTGAGCTGTGGAGATGCAGACAGGCAAATAATAAAGGGTTACTCAAACATGTGTGAATGAAACAAAACGCAAATTCAGGTATGTTTTTCATGAGGTAACAACATGGTTTAAAGCTCACGAGGATCCATTTTGTGTAATATGGGCCCTTTAACAAACCCTGTGTTTATTATGAATTATATATAAATATTTGGTCATGCTTTATTAAGGCTAGTTTTGATATAGTGTGTAACTTTCTGGAGGTGCTTTTGTGTTAGTCTATTTTTTGTCTAAAAAGTTACATACTGTGGCTGTAAGTGTAGCTACTATAAAAATTTAGTTTGTTTGTTTTTGTAATCCAAAATCCGAGGGTGTAACATGGGAATAAAGCAGTCTCTAGTTCGAACTATTCCTCAGTTAATTCCTGCTTCAGTAAACTATTAGCTAATTGCGCAGCTTTCCCCTAATCCAATAAACAACCACGTAGTCCCCATTTAAAGCAAAACGCTACCTTTACAAAATGGCCAGATCTTATCATCCGCCCTCCCCATGTCCTGCTCTGGAATGCTATTAGGTTAGTACCTGTTTATTGATCACCGTGGAGACAGACAAAAAGTGAAGCAATCCAAAATCTCATTTCATATCGAATTGCCCTTTTCTTCTGAGGGATTGTTCAAGCTCATGTAAGACCCCCTTGTCTAGACCACTGGCTGCCAAATATCATAAGAGTGCGAGGAATACAAATAGGTTAGATAGGATAGGTGTTATAGGGTAGTGAATAGTCTTCATCAGGCTCAACGCTGTTTGGCATTATTACTCAAGACAAACAAAATAAAGAGACGATAAGAGTGCACCACTTCTGGCCGTCGCTGATGGAACAGGATAGTGAGGTCAGACCACGCCAGGACTGAGATGTGAATATGGAACGATGCCAATGAACTCTCTCTCTTTCCTTTTATCAACATCTAGAGTTATCTACATATAAAGTAAATGTGAACTAGTTTAAAAATGTATATGGAGTTGGATGTCCGCTGCTGACAGGGAGGGAGCTTGGCTGGCTTTGAAACATTTCGCGATAAAGAGCACAGACTGTACCATTAGGAATGTATGAAATGCATCTTAACCTTTCAGAGGCTCCAGGCAGTATCTGATACATAATGTCACTTGGTTCAGTGGTGTATTGTAAGACTGATTTTGTTATTTTCCCAAGTGAAGATAATGCCAAAATGAGAATTAGTTTAGATTTTGAGTGTACCAGGGGAATTAATGTTGCACAAATAGTTGGTATTCTTCAGGGCGAGCTGTAACAACATTTAATATCCTATTTAATGAGAAAAACATGGTCCAAAAACAACCTGGCAGGTGCTGACCATGTCCCTCTTGGGTTGACAAATACTTCCACAGCTATTAAACACTTGTACTGTCATATTTTTTCACATGTTGGAAGTTAATCTGCTTAAGGCTGCAATACGTATCTTTTCTGATGGGATGGGGTGTCCACCACCCGCTTCTCTCCCTGGAGATATTATCACTTTGCCTGAAATGTTCCGTAGTATGGCATTATCTATCTCCATGGAGTCGAGCAGGTGATGTCACTAGATCATGTAACAGGCCGTATCTATGGAGAGGCGAGCCTGCTCACAGTAAGTACGTAAACAGTAAGTTTAATACCACTGCAAAGATCTCCATGGAGACAAGCAGATCACGCCAGACCCCTGATAGAAAAAAACCCTTTGAAACACTTTGATGGACTGGATGGAAAAATAGGCTAACACAATACATTTGATATATGATAATGCATTTGCTTAAAGGGATGACGATACGGCCGCTTTGAACTGTCAGTAGATCACAATATTGATTTGTGTAAGTGGAATTGGACTATATTTGTGCACTAACCTGAGCTTACTCCTTAAAATCTCTGCCCTCTCAGTTGTTAGATAACTCAAGTACATTTCAAACTTTTTTTTTTCCTTTCACTAAACTTTCACCATAAGTTCAAACCTCACACTAGCCTCACACTTTTGACGACAACTCTTGTGCGAAATCAAACTGTACAAATTTGTCCTTCACTTTCTCCACTTATAAGTCATCAGTGCAGACTCTTGAGCGATTCTTGGCCCGCGCCCGTTCTCATTTGGCACGGGTCTGATCGGAGCACCCGCAGTCAGCGCTGGTCCCTGCTTCTCGCGCGAGGACACCCAACATTTGTTCCTCATGTTGGATTTAGCAAAGGAACAGCTTACCACGCGACGGGAGGTAATATCACGCCACTGGTATTTTGGAAAGAGAGACACTCCAGTTCTGCCGACTTTTGTAAACAAACCCAGATGGCCTTGTGTGTGAGACCGTGTGTGGATGGCTCTGTAGGTATATCATTGTCTGTTTTAAAATGAACAAGTGAGAGGAGTAGTGTTCTTTCGATATAGTACTCGAGTAGCAAAGGAAGTGATCCAAAGTACTTTAAGAGGAGGCAAAATCGGCTTTTTGGAGCTTTCTACCGTGTTATGCTTATTTCAATGTGGGGTACCCGATTTTATTCTCGTAAATGAGTCCATCTTTCCCCATAGTGTCTACTGTAACAAATGACAAAATCGGACCACTGATCTAATAGTAATAAAAATAATAAACATGGCTAAGAATGATTCAGCGTTGGCGGTTGACCCTTGCTTCACTTCATATTTACTTCGACTGAAAAAAGCTGTGAAAGTTTGCCAAAGCAAGGAGAACAAAACAAAACAAAACACCTACTTCCTCATTTTGTGGTCTGAAAATAATGCAGCTTTAAAGATGATTGGCACAGTTGGGTTTGAGTTGAGTGTTTGTCCACTGATCCGCAGTTTGGAGGTTCAAATCCTAAATCCGTAAACATTGGCGGTTGAGCGGTCAGATCCACAGACCCACCGGTCGGTGTTGCGATTCCAGCTCCCACAGATGAATGCTGTCGATGCATCCTTGGGCAATACACTTAACCCACCTCGCCCCCAGTGTCTGCGTACACTGGTGTATGAATGTGTGCGTGAATGGGTGAGTGGTTCCTTGATGTAAAGTGCTTTGAGTGCCTTGAAGGTGGAAAAGCGCTATAAAACAACGTGACCATTTACCATGAAGTCAATCAGGCCTTAGGTGAGGTAGAATTTGGGCAGTGGCCAGTTAGCAGTGTGTTTGAATGAATGTAAGTTGAGTATGCAGTATGTAATATGACATTTGGATCCTAAATGCATAACTTTGAATAGCCAGAACTACTTATGTTACTGATAGAAGTCTACAGTTATTGAAAACGCGATGCAAGAGGGCGGTAGAGTCATTGTAACTTACTGCGGCCCACATCTGAGTATCTCTTTGTCTAGTTGTAATCTGAAGCTACATGTGATGCCTATTCGTAATCCTCCAGTGTCCTTGTGTGTTTAGAGCAAGAGAAAGCCGGGATAGGTAATGATGTCTGTATTAAAAAGCAGCCCTCCTCTGAGACAGGCCTAAGAGAAGCTGAAATGAGATTCACTTTTGGAGCAGCGGAGTGGTAGTGCTAATGCTTGGCAGTCATCCAGGTGTACACAGGGTCCGTATAGGCCCCTGTCTCATTTGCGTATGTATGTGTGACTGTTTGAGTGTGTAAATATAGCGAGGAGGAATACTGCTGATTGTCTCATGTGGCTGTGTTTATTGTGTGTCTAGATGAATTTTATGCTGATTCCAGGACCAGGACAATGGAGTATTTTTAGATGTCTCTGCAGCTTCAGCGCACATACGCCACAAGTGGTCAGACCCAAACCACATAGGTATTCACTGCTTTTACAACTGCTTGATATGCAATACAGATGTGAGAAGTACTTCAAAAATGTGCCCAAATAAAAATGCAATTCTGTTTTTTTCCATCGCAAAAGTACAATAGTATAACCCTACAACCACACATACTACTACTACTACAAATAAAAACTTTGTCAGTGTGGGTTTTCATGGATGCTGTACTACTATACATTCTATAATACTGTATACATTATAAGACTATTTCTAAAAGATCCGAGTGTATCTAAACAGAGAGTTATGTTGTCTGAAAAAGCATCTGTAAAAACATAAAAATTAAAAATAAACAGCAAGCGAGACACACCAATTTTTATGCCTATCGATGGGTTTCCAAATAATACAGCATTAGGACCATTGTCATAGCAATTAAAAATGCAAATATATCTCTTGAATGGCAATGTTGCATATAACAGGAAGCTGAATTACATGAATTTTGAGTTAGAAAAGCAGAAAAAAGGCAGTTGCTGTCATACTTATACATCCAAGGAATTAATTAGTAACTTTTTTAATTTGGTGTGTGGTTTAGGATTTGGTCTTTCCTAGAGTTTCATTCTGTCCTCTATGCTTTAGGTGAAGGTGGTTGGTGGCATGAAGAATGGTACAATAACAGTTTGGGATCTGGTTCAAAATGGATGCCTTTAGGAGCACAGACAGATTTGAAAGGCCCATATATCGTGTGCATGTGTGTCTTTTGTGTGTTTGCGTGTACTTTTGTCGTGCACTTGTTCTTGGTGGTGGTTTGTGGCATGGTCTCATCTTTCATCCTGTCTCCCCCACACGTTGGCTCTCTCCCCGCAACACTCGGCTGATCCGTAATTCATTTCTGGACCCTTTTGCATGGCAATTATCAAAGCGGGTTGAGAGGGGTTCCTTCCTCACGGGACCACGCAACACACGCTATTCCCTTTTTTGGTGCACCTCCGAATATTTCAAATCAAGGGGAGACCATTTCCAGTTGGCATATCATCAACCACACCTGCCGTTGCTTCCCGCTCGGCCGCGCGTCTGACACTTTAGAAAATAACTCTCCTGACGTGGTTTTAAATCAAAGGGACACCGCGAGTGGGGCTGCTGGGATATCACCAGATACACTTTCAAAAGTAGGCAAATGGCTTTTCTGAAAGCGTCTGTCTGCTGTGTCAGGTGCCGGAATACTAAAGATTGACTACAGCGCACCTTCCGCTACCCTCTCACACTTTTCTGTATTATCGCGAAATGAAGTGGAAACAGCAGCCAAAACTGCTAAGGATTAAGGATGTTGTTATTATAGACTATATAGATAAATGGACATAGCTAACACGCTAACTACCGCGTTCCAAATAGGAAGTGATCATGGGCGCGCTTCCGACCCCATCGACTCTGGCTCCAATTCACTTTACATTGAAAATTTGTCACTCGTCTTTTTCTATAACTGCTGCTGTGAGCCTCGTCATTTTGGTCTAAAAATGTTCGTATTAATCCACTCTACATGATCCTTTTTTTCCCCGCTATTTTGTCCGTAAATCAAGATATGAACATTAATAAGAGACAAATCAGGTGCCTTCTTTCGCTAGCATTACCAACAGCTTTGACAGCGTTGCTTAGAGCCCGCTCCCTGCTAAACCAGCGGTGCGGGCGGGAAGGGGCATTACCTTCAACAGCCTGGCTCCGGATTGGCTCTTTGGTTACTATGATACTTGTGGTCGAAATTCCAACTATGGAACACGGCTCTAAATTCGTCGCTATAACTGCTGACCTCGATGAGTTTCATTTGACTGGAGCCGAACGCTGTGGGTGACGTTGCACTCACTTAGTCCACTTCTTTATACAGTCTATGGTTGCTATGTAAGAATGCATCTCCAGCAAGATAATTAATGAAAAATACAAAAAAAAACATTCTGAGTTTTGAATATCTTTGAACAATTGTTCTGAAATACCCAAATTTGTATATTGATTTATACTTTCTTTGTCAGATAACACTAATCCTAAAACTTGGATCTAGTATTAGGTTCACATAAATTACACTAAATTAGTAAATGTGTAATGCTTTTGCAACCATTATACTAGAAAAAAATGACTAAATTCATGCTATATAATATACAAATTGAGTTAATATACAAATATCAGTTACCCATTGCCACACCTCTAATTGGAAAGAGAAAACACTTCTGTAAAAAGTGTCAGATGAAAAAACAAAACAAAATCAAATATAAAATCCGTCATGGTAGAAAAGAAAAAATCTTCAAAAGAATAATTGTCTGTGGAGTGTTCGATCGGCTGTGAAAGTCTGGTGGGGGGTTGAAATGATCATTATCGGGACGTTTGTTTTGGTGCGAACAACAGCCGTGACAAATGGCAGAATTAAATCACCGTGGCAACGCTGTATTAGATGGCTGATTATGAATTAGTGGCAGGCTGCATGTTGCGGTTCCCCATGTCAGCGAGCTGTCACAGGAAGTTAGCACGCCAGGCTTCCAAACTCCGGCCTCCAGAGATGTGCAGTGCCCAGAGGACCTGCTTTCCAAAAATATCACCTTTAGACATGCAGAAGAACTCACCCCTACAGTATGCAGAAGTGTTTTTATGTTTCTGAAAATATGGCGAGATAGTACAAAGAGTGCGTACGATGACAGAGTGGTTAAGCGTGCAGAAAAGTCCCCCTTACATAGATAATTTTAATGTCTTGACAATATGCTTGGCAAAACCTAATAAAATAACATCTAAGTAGAATATTATAGAATAAACTGGTGCATGCTTAGTTATTGAGTTGTAGTAGAAGTATGTGTCTACATTTTGACCACTGAGAACCTAAATACCACCTTAAAAGATGCCTTTTATGTGTGAAATTGAATGTTTACTTCAAACGAAAGTAATAGTAGCAATAGTTATCCTAGTATATACAACCCTTTGGGCAAAATGTAATGGTACCTCAGCTGGTAGAGTGTTTGTCTTCTCGACGTAAACATCATGCGTAGAGTGGTCAGATCCACTGACCCACAGGTTGGCGGTGCGAATCCAGCTCCCACAGATGAATGCTGTCGTTGTGTTCTTGGGCGAGACAATTAACCCACCCTGGCCCCGGTGTGTGTACATTGGTGTATGAACGTGTGTGTGAATTGGTGAGTGTTTCCTTGATGTAAAGTGCTTTGAGTGCTTTGAAGGTGGAAAAGTGCTATATAAAAATGTGACCATTTACCATGAACATTTGTCATAAAAAATAAAAATAAAAATAAAATAAAAATGCACGATTAAATAAGAACTTGATAGGCCCTCAGATAAGTGTTTTCTCTTAGCGTCAATTTGTGGATTTAGTTTTGTATTTATTGACAGCTTTCAAATGTATATTTATTATTTGAGAGATAATATTTATGTATAGCCCACCTACCCCTATTTGTAGGTTCCAGCAGCTATGACCTTAAGTGCTTAAGAATCATTCATTTGTATCACCTGCTGACCATGCAACTGCTCCATTCTCCTCTCACACCAGAAAATCAATATCCAATAGTTATAATTGTGGTCACATTGTCTATGCTTGCTTATGACACAGTTTTGGATGGGAAACTGTCCGAATCAATCGTGACATTACTCATTGATTGGTGCAATCTACAGATCATTAGTTGGCATTCATTCACTTTAACAGTTCTAAATGTCATAGGTGAAAAATGGGCTACATAGTGTTACTCATTTGGCTTCATTTGGAACAGGAACAAATGACATGTTTATGTTTCTGCTATCATTCTGAGTACTCTCACGTCAGGTATGTACTTTCAATACTTCTTTTTTGTATTATGTTCAGCCTATTGCTTTACCCAGAGTTCTTTTGTGCTGTGCTATATTTATATATCCACTCTATGCACTCTACCACCCATCACTCGCATATTTGATCTTGCTATAATGTCATTTTCTCATTCTATTTCTCTGGGCAGAATTCCCAAGTCCAGACAAGTTTTGAGTTTTGTTTCAGAAAATATAAATCTGTAAATTCTGGGTCACCCACATTTTTAAAAGAAATGGAGAAAGGGCATGAAATCTACCAAAACAAGTACACAGTGTTCTACCAGAAATTACTTTTACAAACAGATGGATTACATAGGTTTTGAAAAAGAATTTCAATTCCCGATATTGTGTATGATTACAACATTTTATTATAGAAAAAAAAATCCATCATTGAAAAGTAATTGGTTGAAAGACTGTACCAGACACATTGTCAGTATATCTTTTGATTTTAGAAAGTACATTTTGTTAAAGATAAAATATGTTTCCTAGCAGTTATTCAAACAGACACACAGTACATGGTGTGCTATAATAAAAAAGACCAGGTAAGGACAGGAGAAGTATTCCCTTTAATGTATTATGGAACATTGATGTGAATCGTTGAGGCATGAATGAGCTGAATTAGCTGAATAGAGCTTTGAGTGTTCCAACCCTGGAATCAGAGAAAAGAATGATATGTGATAACGAAAAATAAAGTAAAACGTTTAAAGAGATGCGATTTCTCAAAGTGGGCCTTGGATATTTACGACTAAAGTGAAGCAGCCGGCTGTTAAGACCAGTGTGAGAGGTCATAAACATGTTGACATTAGTAACAGTTTCTGCTTCAGAAAGTACACGCCTGGAAGTCATAAATCTCCCATAAGGCCATGTCCATACCATTTACTGCTACATCCTCTTGACTGCAGGTTTTCCATAGGTCCACTTGAGAATACAACGTTGCAGTTATCAGTAATCTAGGGACCACCCAAAAGTACAACATCAGTTCTGAATGTTTAAAGGCCAGCTGTGCCCATTTTTTCCCATGTGCTTGAGCAAAATTTGTCTTGCCCCAGTACAGATATACACTATAAGCAGCTCTTGAGGTCAAAATAAGTCTGCTGTGTACTGTCTGCATCGGATTATAAAACGTTTTATTGTCTGCTAGTTGTTGTTAGCATATTACCATGTCAGCAAAACTCCACTCTGGCCTCTGAAACTTGTGAAAAGTGCTTATAAACTCATCGCAGTGAATAATTAGGGTGTTAAGAATTCATAAGGTAAGTAAGGGATAACTTTGGACCACTGCAAACCATGTAAGGTTAGATCTGTTAGCTAGTTCTGTTTTTCAAGTTTCTCAAATACAAAAAAATCAGGTGGAATTATGAAGGATACATCCTTTTTTTAATTAGCTTTACACAAACTATAACTTGAAATGGTAAAGAAAAAAATATTCATAAAAATAAAATCTGTTAATTTTGTGATAATTCATTTATTTAAATTATTTTTTATCTGTTTTGTAACATATGTGTTGCAGTGTAATTTGTAGTAACCGAGAGTTGAAGAGAAGAGGCATGAGGCTGGAGTTTTAACACAGGAAGAACTCCTGTATTTACCATCAGTAGGCTGACATCTCTACTGTAATTGACCACTATATCACTCCTTTATCACAAAACAATTCTCCAGATTCAAAATGCAACTGTACCACACTGTCATCACCCATCCAAATTGAAAGACTTATCTTTGTTAAGTCTTACACTTAACCACAAGACATTCAGCCATACATTCAATTTGTAAATATAGGTTGCTAAAACTAAAATTTGAATTTTTGTTTGGATCGTTTATGGGATTTTATACATCAGATTTTGCAAAGACATTTCTGGATTATAAAAAGTTTACCATTTTAGGTCCTAGTTTCAGAAAGTATGTTAACACACAGACATCTCCAAGACACAGTTTGCTTCAAAACAACCTCCCATTCCTTAAACCTCCTCTTGTACTGTTCATAGTCAGCCTTTGTGTAATGATTCTAGAAGTGCTTTCAAAAACTAAACTTGGATGATCTTGAATCCTATAAAACTTTGGTTCTCAAACTGTGGCATGTGTACTTGTGATGGTACGTGGACTCCTCAGTTCGTCTTAACGCAATCTAGAGTCAGTGTTTACGCTGTGTTCAGATCGCAGTGTCAGGGGCGTGTTTGAGCACTGAACTTTTGGTGAAATTTGGTGCACGTCAACGAGTTTCAAGCATTTGCTCTTAAATGCAAAGGCGTCCAACTAGAGGCGTTTGGTGCGACTTAACATTAGTGGTCTAGCCCTATTTAAGACATGCTTTAGCCCTAGTGCTAGTCCAGGGCTTCTGATTAGAGATGTTAAGATTTTTTCCCAAATGCTGCAAATATTAATGGCTAGAGTATGTTAATCATGGAAGTTTTAGAACCTACGGTATACTGCAAAAAATGTTTATCAAGGTGCAACCCAGAGGACAATAAGTGTGTTTGCAGAGCCCAGTGCGTCAACTAACCACTAAAATGAAAGGCATTGATCATCCACTCAATAACAAATCAAGTTGTCAGTATGGGACCATTTTAAATATCCTCGAGTATCCCAGGGTGTTGTAAAAGCCCATGGATTTCCATTGTCCATTATGTAAATCCTCTCGCCGTAAAGTTGCTGTCAAAGGCGCTAATATGTGATCCAGTGTCATCCATCGAAAATCGTCCATCACGGTTTGTCCAAGTAAAGGTACAAGATGTCCACCCCTCAGTATAATGTGGTCCATAAAAAGTCACGCGGCTCACAACACAAAACCAATGTGCTTTAACTGCTATCTGAAAATGTCATGTGGTATTTTGTGTAAAAGTAGAGAGCCTCTACAGTAAAACCTGTATGACTAAACGAGTCATGATTTCATTTCATATTTTGGTAATCAAATCGCATTTGAATATGACTAAGCTGTTATTAATTGTAATAGGTTAAGATGTATTTTACCTCACCTCTACCTCACTCAACAACCGGCATTAGCATTTATTTAGGCTATAAACTGAATTGAGTCAATGTATCATACTTAGCTAGTCTATAACAAAATTAAATCTTCTAAAAAAAAGTGAACATAACTCTGCAAAAACATTAAAGAACACATATTATGCATATTACATCACATCATTCACGCTGGTTTCAGTAATCCTCTGTAAAAAAGTCCTTTGCCTTTGAGCCTCTCCTTAACACAATCTTTGTTAATATATTCAAATTTGTGTGTCCTAATTAAATAAACTTTTGTCTATTTATTTCGATCTTTGACTGCATATTCTTATTCCCCTGCTGTACATAAATGTACAATATTAAATCAAACTTCAATATTGTATATTTGCAAACAAAAATAAAACCAAAACCAGTCTTGTCAAGATTGCGATTGTAATTGTATTTTTATACAAACAGCAAAGCCAGTCCCGGTCATGTGACCATTCGGTTCAGAGCTTGAGGAGGAGGCACCAAGAGGCTGAAGCAATCAGACCATGACCACCCAGGATCTGGAGCACACAGTGTATTCTCTATATGTACCCGAGCAAACCAGTAGCTCCAAAGACCTCATAGTCTTGCTACTCTCAACCAGCAGGTGAACTCCAGAATGAACTAGTTATATCAGCCTATTAAAATAACATTTATTAAATGAACCTCCATTTTCTCAATGAAGGAACATTTGCACTTACTAATTAAGCTGTTTGTAGACTTTTTGTTCGTGACGCCAACCACAGAATAAATTGTAGTAGCCCGAGAGGTGACGAGAAGAGTATCCTGAGTTCCCTCAGGATACTGTGATGGTGCTGTCCATTCCAGTCTAGTACAGTCCAGTCTGGCTATGCTTCCATTGTAGGGAGTATTATACCTCTGATGATGCAGGTTAAGGTAACGTGGGCTGCACTGGCAGTAAGTGCCCTAGATACAGCGTAGAAATGTAATTTCTCTAACAATGTGCTATGTGTATTCATATGTTAAATTTTAGCATGAGTCATGACCAGTGGGATCTGTAGCAACTTCAAGATATTAGAGCGAGTTCATCTGTGGCTTGGCTTTTGAGCAGAAGCCTGAGGCACAGTTCTAAAATTACTGCAGAAAACCACAAAACATGGTCCACAATTGTAAGCCGCTTTTAGTGGGATTGTTGTGCACAATAAAATATGTGGCAAAATATGTTCAATATACAATTGTTTTGTGAATGAGCTACAAAAGTATTATGAGTATGGCATAGTACTGATTTCTTTTCTTTTTATCTAATTTGGTACCAAACAACAAGAATAAGGCCCAAACAGTTAGTAGCAGCACACTCTCTTATGCCAGGACTATATACTGAACTGTCTGCAGCTCCTGGCTTTCAGAGGAGTCGCCTGCGGACCGAATATAACAACCCGTGGTCATCCAGGCCCAGTGGCTTTATGATATATAAGAGGTGATATTAATCAAAAGGACAGAGCTGGGGCAAGCGGCCATCTTGGCTCTTCTATTTGTGGTCAGTTTCCCAAGAAACTAGTATGTGAACTGGAAGCTGCCTACTGGAAACTCTGAAGTGTTTGATTGCGTGTCATTATGGGATACATTGTAAAGTGTTTAGTGTGTTTTGGTCCTGGGAGGTCTGTAGTTTGGTCATGGCAGACTCGGTGGTCTAGTAGCGTACAAATGCAGAGGTATTCTCCTGGTGCTTTCTGCTGCTGTCCAAATATTGATGTTGTGTGTCTGTATTCTCTATGGAACGCTCCAAGACAAGATGAAATGCAGTGGAGCAGGTATAAGGCAGTTTGTGCTCATGAGAGAGGGGAGGAGGTTTAAAGTACATATATATCTAATACGATTTTTTTTTAAAATCTCGTCTATGTAACAATGTTATTTTAGTGGTAGATCATGATTCAGTAATTCTCTGTTTAATGCAGCTCTATGATCAAACAGATGTTTTTCTCCACCCACTCTCCCTATTGCTCCCAAAGGCTCTGTGTGAGTGACAGGTGGAATTAACCTAGTGATGGATGAACTGGATGGATGAACTCCACCGGATGACTTTGTCTACCTCTTAAAAGTACTTACAAGTATGTACTTGGTGTGCATGAATTTTGAGAAAAATCAAAATCATGATCTGGTTCCAAGAAAAGATACATCTTGTATTCCAGTCACAGCATGTCACTGGTTTATCTTCAAATTAAATGCATTCAATAAACTATGTAAGGAAGGGGGAGATCAAGTGAATTGATTAGTGGGGACTCTGAGTGGCAAAAGGAAATGTGTAATAAAAATTGCAGGCCTAGTAAATGTATTTATTTATCCTGACCTCTTAATGACATAGCCTAATGAGCATATCCAAAGCAGACCTGTTTTAGCACACTCCTCATGTGCAACACTCCAGGGATCTGCAGACACGGACCAAGCTCCAGGTTCACAGATTTCTCCACACGATTTGTTTGCCTCTATTTCCGACTGGCTTGATGCTTGTCAGTGCAGTGCAATTAGATAAATCACACCAACGTGGGAATTGGGAAACGCAGCAAGACGCAAAGAGATAGAAGGCAAGTGCTAATTGCTTATTAGCAGGTAGTTTATGTATGTTTTTTGTTGTTTTTGCATTGTCCTTTCTCTCTCCTCTATATATTATGCATGCGGGGAAAGGGGGGGGTCTTACTACGGTCACAATGGTGCGGACCAGTTTCCACGACCTGTCATCTCCGCTCACTGTTAGCTGCTTGTTTTGCTTCCTGGCTGCAAAAGTTGTCACCCTAGCGAAGTCTTCTCCCCTCTCCTACACTTCGCGCATTTACATATCTGTTTATTCACGGGGTATTTTTATGCGCTTGTGTCCTTACGATCCCGTGCGATGAAACTGGCGTCTCCAAAGAGCGCTACGACATGCAGGCACGGATCAGGCGCAGGTTTGGTTTCCTGCTGTTCGACTATATTTACACATCATTTTCCCAAGTACGTTACATCCCCGTGCTAGCTTAATAATATCCCCGCCGGATCTGAAATAAGGAAGTAGCTGGCTTTCTGCAAATGGCTCCATGCATTAGTTCAGTGCCAGGGGTTATCTGTGCAGGTGCGTTACATTTTGCATCTGTGGGTCTATTCTATGAGCTGATTTATTTTCACTCCTTGTAACATATAGAGGTACAAAGCATTGTGGGAAATCAGCACCTTATCAGTGTAGCAGCGCCGATAAATCTGCAGTGCCTGAGGTCAACACCCGCAAGTGTCCGAGAAGGAAATTAATTTGCAGGACGTCCATTAAAAGGGTAAAGGTTAGCGGTTAGGTTGGAATTAAGAGAAACACAGTGATTTATGTCCTCATAACCTTATAGACAACATAAATAAGCCTTGTTACTATGCAGGGGATAGAAATGACTGGTACATTTTTATATTTAAAAAAAAATCTTCATTCGTGAATCAGAATGAAACAGTGCTAAACCGCTATTACAAAAGTGGTTGTTCGCAGTAAGCAGCAGGAAACACTCATTCATGTACACTTTTTTTGATTGCCTTAAAGAGGTAAATAAAGTCATCTGCTTCTTCTAAAATTTCTCCACTGTGATCCAGCTGTCACTCACTCAGAGCTTTATAGAGACTAACCTATAAGAAAGAAGTTGGATGGGAAAAAGTGTCTGTGTTTGAGCAGACGGAAGCAAATTAGTGAATCACAATGTGACGACCAGAATAGCAGATCGTCACAGGGAGGAGAGCACGATTGGATTTTTATCTTTATTACCCAGCCCTAATAATAGTTGTAGTATTGTAGTGGTACTTAGTGTTAATTGTTGTATTTGTAGTATTGTTGGTATTAGTACTTTTCCAATTTTACTTTTTAGAACTAATGATTTTGATACTTCAGCCTGTATTTTGTCCCCTTTGTAACAGTGACTTAGCATTGGCCTTACATAGAGGGGTTATTTTTGCCCTGCGCCCTGGCACACTTTCTTTGCTAAATGTTGAGGTTGCTTGTTTTGTTCTGTGCCTTTACACAGCAGCACTGACCCAGAGCCAGGGCCAGTATGTGCTGAAATAGAGAAAAAGCAGGGCCCTGGCAGCAGAATCTCAGTCTATGACTGATCACAAGGGACGTAACTGACAGCTTCAGTCTTTAAAGCGGCCCATTCTAAGACAATATGTTAAATAAAACACAAATCTGTCCAATATATGAATCCACATCTTGCTGTCAAATATTCATCTGCTACGGTTTCAAATGGATTGAATGTATTACACAAAGTGGGTTATTAAATCAAAGCACAGACAACAATTTCCATTTAAATTCAAACAGTACTGGACTGATTTGAATGTCTTGCTAGGAAAGTCTGCTAGCAAATTAAAATGCCCTGTTAGAACATTTCCCAACCTATAACTCGGCCTGATGGTGTAAAATGCATGTTTCCATGGAGATATAACATTTTAATGTTACCTTCAAGTTACCTATTGAACTCTTAATATGATTCAAACAGGTTCTAGCCAACTTTTTTGTGAGAATGCAGATATTCATATACCCTGGATTTTGACCAGACTGTATAAAGAAGTGGACTAAGGGAGTGAGACGTCACCCATAGCTTTCGGCTCCAGCCAAATGAAGCTCGTCAAGGCTAGAAGTTATACGGGCAAATTTGGAGCCAAGTTCCTTATTTGGAATTACGATCGCGAGTATCGTAGCAACCAAAGAGCCAATCTGGAGCGAGGCCTTTGAAGGTAACGCCCCTTCCCACTTGCAGCAAAATGACAAGTCTGACAGCAACAGTTACGGAGAGAGGGGCGACAGTTTTTCAATAGAAAGTGAATTGGAGCCAGAGCCAGAAGAGCGCCCATGCTCACTTCTTATTTGGAACGCATCAGCTAGCAGGTTAGCTATGTCCATTTATATATACAGTCTATGATCTTGACCTTATGTATATGTTTTGGAATTTGAGGCGAAAAAAAAAAAAAGATTTCCCTTTGCTTTTTTTTGCTACTTGACAAGCACAACCTAAAATCTCAGAGATGAAATGAGAATGTCTGAGTTGCTCACAGTATCAGTGGAGATAATTACCCCACACAGACACTGCAAGCCTGTGAAGCTGATACCTCTTCTGGAGTACCATTTTCACTCTGTTGACTCTGGGGCTTGCTAGGTAAACCCCCTCCCACCTCTCTCCAAGCCCTGTGTAAATCCTGGCTCTCCCCAATTGCTCTGACTGTTTTTGGACTATTCCCGTTCCCATCTGTGCCGCTCGGGTCTCCCCTCTCGTGTCCGTATGGTGGGTGCTGACTTGGTGCTCCTCCGGCCTTCTGTCTCTCTCTCTTTCTGTTGGGTCTTTGGCAGTGGGCACATGCTCGCCTGGTCACTGTAGCCTTGTTGCCCAACGTTCCCCCATGAGGCCATCCTACACAACCGATGAAGTGAAAGCTCTTGCATACTGTTGACAGCTTTTATAATGCCTGATTTTTTTTGTGTTCCGGATGACATTTACGATTATTACAAGCCATGAAATTAAAGTAAACAGATCGGAAAGTTTTTGAAAACACTTTTGTTCAAGCAGTGTGTACAAGAACTTGGATGATGGTATTTGTGCAGTCCTGACAAGTTGCAACATCAATTATTCTGTAACCTGTGACGAATTGTTGCATTATAAATGTCATAGAAGAATAAAACGAGGACACATAAGTAAGTTTAATACCTTACCGACCTTTAAAAGTTTAGTGCTATACCTGGGAAATTGAAGGCGTCTTTTCTTGGTTGGTTGTCCTCTTCTCCAGACAGCTCTAACCTTATCCATTTTTATCCATACATCTGCTCTGTATACAGTGCATGTCCAAACCGTCCTGGCTTTTTACATTTTGGCTTTAAAATATATCATGAGCTAGAACTATCTCCACCCACCTAAACCTATATACTGTCTTATAACTCCCAAAGTACCTCCATATCTTCTGCTCTTACTTGCAGCGTTTTCTCCTGCGTTTCTTCCAGTGCCCTGGCGAAGGATAGCTTTAACATACTAGCCATAGCAGTGTGTGAAATTGTGTATTATATTATGAGCAGTATGATCATGCATTTGTCATTCTCTTAATACAGCCTCATCTCTGCTTAGGTATCCCTCCGCCCAGGTGTTCTCTGTTAATGGTTATGACCTTAGTGGTATCTATCTTCTATATTATGTAGCCTGCTATTTATGTGCATAGATTAATGGGGAAGGCTGTGTCCGGAAGGGCATCTGGCATGAAAAATGATACACTGTACTGACCCCTAAAACAAATGTAAGGCCAAAAGGGATTTTCTTATCATTACATATGGGAGATGGTTAATTATGTGTATAGATTTCGTTGACAGTTACCGCGCAGCAAAGTCAACAAGATTACATGTATAACCTTATTTCTTTACTAAAAACTATATTCAACAAAAACACCCACCTAAAAATAGACAGCAATGATTAGACAGTGCAAATTGACTTTTTTAAAGGAGCAATATGTAACTTTTCCGGGGAAGGGTCAACAATCCATGGAGACGTCATTGCATCATCTTTTTGTCGCCGCCCCGCCCACTTTTACTGCACTTTCTTTGTGGTGGCACTTCCAATTAAGCGCAAATCCCATTCATTTCAATGGAGAATTTGGGAAAACTTTCGCCGCTAAAATATGATATGAAGTAGGTTGATTTGTGTAAAGGTTCTATGGTCGTGTGCACCAACAAGTCAACAATGCACAGGTTCTCTGGGAGGCTTTAAGACAACTTTGTAATCCATATAGAACTCAAGATCAACAGCCCCATGCAAAATAATACAACCCGGTTGACGATGACAGCGCCCATGGCAACTTCTGGATTAAGGTCAATATGGAGACAAGTCTAATGCTATGGAGAATTTCAGGCAAAGCATCTCCAGGTGGCGGACCATCCACCAGAAATGTTACAAAGTGCTCCCTTAAGATTGACAAGTAAAAAATATTTTTAAATATTCATACTACTTAATATTTCAACTGTTTCCAATTCAATCCTTAAGATTTTAACACAATGCACCTTTGCTGTTTGCGTTTTTTTTTTTTTTTGTCTCAACTGAACAAAACACTGCTGTCATCTTTTAGAAATGCCATTCCAGCACTTAAACATAATTTGTCCCTATCATAATCATTTTCAGGTTGTGATTCATGAACACGTTTTCAGTCTTGCCCTCGGCAGTACTTAAAAACGCAACTCGATAAGGCACTCCTTCCAAACCGCCGATCTTTAGCGTCTTACATATCAACATTCATTTTAGGGGCTCATATTACTTACCCAGGTGCTTGTATTGATGCACACTGTGTTCTCTACGCGGATCTCCTTCTATTTACACACACATCCTTAAATTACAGTGTTGTGCCGAGTGTCCTTTTAGTGATAGAGGGAAAGCAGCGTTATGAGTGGAGAGGATCGAGACAATAGATTGGTGTAAGTGGAACCTTTGATCCAAGGGCCTTTGCTGCTGTAGGAAATCCAACATAACTGATCCTACGCTAGCTTTGTTTTCCCTAGCCGTGTCGGTAAACCACCCTCCTCCCAAACAAGCCGTATACTCCTATTTTTGAACACTCTATTTTATATACGCTTATTGTTGTTCTGTTATCCTCCAGAGCCCTACTCAATTTTGAAAAGTTTATTTTGGCCTCTTTGTTGTCTTGTAGTCTTGTACTTGTGTTAGCATATTTCATTTTTATACCAAAAGTTGTGTTAAATTAATGGGCAGTAGGAGTTTGGGAAAAATTTGAGTGGAATAACAGTTCGAAGCAGGAACTATCAAATTGGACTGGGGTAACCTATGTCTAGAAACATATTTCAATAAGATAAATGGTTTGCATATGGCGGAATGGGAAAATGATCAGATACAACATTTCATATGAGGGGGTCTTGAAATATTGGCAGCAGACACTGTATTCAAATCTATCATCTTTCTGTACTTAAAGGTTCACTATGTAACCTTAAGGTCCACCACTTCCTTGTGCTGCTTGTGTTATTGTAGATCCACTCTTTCACTCAGCCCTTCGTTTCATAACAGGTGATGGATTTAAAACCCATCACTGTACATTCTATGAAAAAGTAGGTTAGCCATCGTTATCTGTTAGAAGAAAAAAACACTGTATGAAATGTATTTATAAGGGACTACTCATAGACTGAATATCTGACTTTCTTGTTAATCATTGATATGGGAACATGTATAAGGCCAAAAACTGGCTGCACCAGAACTGAGATGGGAAAAATTGGTTTTGGCTCTTTTGCTTCACAATCATGGGATATATTTCAAGGAAAATATCAGGGGGTAATATAGGCAAAATTGGATACTTTGGTGCCACAGACCCAATTTAATAACAAACATTTATACTCACAACCACACCTGTTTTTAATGTTTTAAATGGACTTATACTTGAATGGAATATACTTATTTGTTTTGTTTGTTCTATGTTTGTGTTTTTTTTTTCCTGTAGTTTGGCAGGGTGTCCATGAAAAAGAGTCTAAATGCTCTCATTGGGCTCTCCCTGTATAAATAAAGAGAAATAAAAATTGCTTTGCCTGTAATGTTCCACGGTATGGCATGAGCTTAACTATCTTGCGTTTACCCTGTTACAGGCTGCTCAAAAATTACTGCGTTGTGTCACCTCTCCACAGATCTGACCTATGATGCTTGTCTCCCACTGCAAAAAATACCATCTTAACTGTGATAATAAGTTCTTGAATCAAATAGTATCTGTCTTTGAGTTCATTTTGACTTAAATCTTAAAATAAGATTTGTCAATAGAACAAGCACAAAGCATCTTGTTTTACTTGAAATAAGAAAATGACAAACATTTTCTCAGAGACAAATGCTACTGTATTTAAGATCAAGTCAAAATACACTCAAGGACAAACAAAATTGGATACTTTTGTGCCACAAATGGAATGTAATAATCTGGTAACAAACCTTTATACTCACATCCATCTGCACCTGTTTTAATGTTTTAAATGGACTTATGTACTTAACTGTTTTGTTTGCATTTTTACTGTATTTGAACAGGGCGCCCATGAAAAGGAGAGTCTGAGTGCTCTCATCGGGCTCTGCCTGTACAAAAAAAGATAAATAAATAAATAAAACGCTCAAATCAAAACAATACTTAAATCAAGCACTCATTAACATATTATCTTATTAAAGATCGCCTTTTTTCCAGTGCAGAGTTTATCATCATACTGTGGAACATTTCAGTCAAAGAAACCAACGCATTTTGTTGTTATGTGCTTGGGCAAGACACTCAACCCACCTAAACCACTTCAATCAATGCGCAATGGAGGCGGTACATAGCCATAGAAATGAATGTGCACCAGATCCCATCAGACACACTTCCAGTCCTTGTCCTTGCACACACATGTTCACAAAAACAAGCCTCTAACAAAGCCAATTCAAAATGGACTAAAACAGGAAAACTGTTGGATGTGATTCCAAATGTGTCCTTAGAGAAGACTGCAGTGTTCCTGGACCCTGTACACTCGTGACTGTGCTTTCTTCTTTCAAACAGATTGTAATTAACACAACTAGTTCCTCTTTGTCTCTGCCGTGTCCGTGAGCGTCTGTGCTGTGCTATTATATCATTTCAGATGGTAATTTCATCTTTTTGTGTTTCTTGTTTTGTTTGCTTTGGCTCTGTCTCGATTACACACTTTGTCATTTTGTATGGAGTTGATTGACATTAGCACGAGATTAAACCGCCCGAGAATATTTTTCTTTTTGTGACTTGTTCCTTGAGATAATTGTGTGAGAAAGATTTGTTATGGATTTGTGTTTTGTCTAATTGTTGAGGTTTTCTATTGTGTGAAGGCAATAAGCTAATAACGCAGGGGTGGGGAGTGTTGGATGTTTTTACAACACCAAGTCTGATTGCAGTCTATTGGGAATTAATGAGGTGATGACCAATACAAACTGTTTGCTTCATCAATGCTGACCTTGGCACCATGGTAGCTTTGGCATCACTATGTTCTCGTATAAGCAGATAGAGAGAGAGATCTGAATACAGTTCTGTATCAACAGCCTCTCTGACCATCACCATGTGGCCATACCGGCTTGTAAAAGCCTGATCTCATCAGATCTCAGAAGCTAAGCAAGGCCGAGCCTGGTTAGTACTTAGATGGAAGAGGCAAAAACTGTATCATTAGGCAAGACACCACCCACATTGCGTAGTATAAATGTGGATGTGAGTGAGAGTTGGTGGTGGTCCGTGGCAGCCTTGCTTCCGTCTGCTCCAGGGCAGCTGTGGCTACAGTAGTAGCTTAACACCACTGAGTGTGACGTTAATGAATAATGCACTGTAAAGCGCTTTGGTTGTCTTGAAAGGAGCTATATAAATCCAATGCTTAATTATTTAATTAATTAATCAATCAATCAATCAATCAATCACAATAACATATGCAAGGCATATGAAATATATTGCAAGGAAATAAAACATGTCAGAATTGTGTGCAATTCTGGCACCAGCAATAGTTACCCTCTGCTACATGTACCGGGAAAAGTAATGAATTACTTATGGTAGAAAAGGTTTCAAAAGTAGTCATTTGGACAATGCTTTTGGAATCAAGATATTTCGGCTGCCATCCAGAAGCCAATCTATCATCAATCTCAAAGTACTAGTCTGAGGAGCGAGAATTTATAATGCCCAGAGAAGAGGAGAGGTGAATTAGTATTGTCTGAGTTTTATCCTGAAACTCCAAATTCATAGTGTATGTTGACACTTTATAATTGATGCTACAAAGTTTTACATACATTTCTTGATTAAAATGCTCTCTTACTGTCTGCTCTGTCTGTGCGCCTTTTCCATGTATTTTCAAGTGACCCAAATACATTGAGATTGTTGGGAGATTTTTTTTCTATACATCCCAACCTCATTTTTGCACTGCCCGATCCTCTGCATAGAAATAAGTTAGTTTTTCCTGTATCACATCCTGCTTCTTCTGTCTGTGCAGGTGCGGACCTCTTCTCCAACTGCACCGAGGAGTGTAAGGCCCTGGGACACTCGGACCGCTGCTGGATGCCCTCCTTTGTGGCGTCGGACGGTCGCCAGGGGCCCGATTACCGTAGTAACCTGCACGTGCCTGGCATGGACTCTGCCCTGCCCGACACAGAGGTACCAGCGTCGCCACAGCCGCCCGCCCCCGTCAGCCTGTCCGAGCAGCTCTCCGTCCCGTCCTCGCTGTCCTCTTCGGCAGCCTCGACCAACGATAGGTCATTCTCCACCTTTGGCAAGGACGGTCAGAGGTCTCAGTCACACCACAGCCTACACCATCACCTCCATCAGAGCCCGCAGTACAGCTCCAGCACGCTAGAGAGGAAAGAGTATGATAGGGGGACGCTCCCGTACAAACCTACCTTTCTCTGTGAGTATCAGTATCAAACGTCCCTGGGGCCACTCGACTTCGGTCTGGTCCAATATAGATACTAAAAGAATAACAGAGGAGGGATTGGCCTCTATGATTCCAATCTGGACTTTTTTCAATATCACTTTATGTTCTTCTATTTTCAGAAGTCATGTTCTGTACTTTTTATTTGTAACTTGATATTCTTGATGAATGTAAATGCACTGTAAAACCCAACTACTAACTACAACTTAAATGGATTGAGAAAAATGGCCGTCTTAAATCATTTGAGTTTAAATAAATAGTTCTGATATTTTCAAAGTTGATTTGCTATTTATTATTTAAGGATATATTTTATACAGTATAAGTTACTAGTGTTTGAAAATAATGTAAAGAAAATATTCAGGAGCAGAGAGATACTGTATTTATACTATGACTATGATCATGACTTTTATTTTATTATAGCATATAGAGCTAGTATAATATTATACATTTATATGTATTTTAATAATAATAATTAATTATAATTTTATGGAACAAGTAGTATTAAATTCATCTAAGACACACTATTGGGTTTTACAGTGTTGTAATATAATGTTGCTAACTCCCCTCTCCACCAAAAACAGCTTCAAATCACCCTAACCCAATCCTAACCCCAATAAAACAAATGTCTGTAACCTTGTAACATATTTGGAATAAACTCAAATTTGAATTAGATTTGCCTTTTTGTTTTTGTTGTTTTTGTTTTATTTCTTCCCTAAATTTCCCCGGAAAGATTTAAACCCATTTTATCTGATGCTCATAAGCAAAGGTCAAAACACATCTACAGCTCTGGAATTATAATGGACCACTGCAATTTATTCAGCTCTCTCTGACAACCATCCCCATTGTGCACTCACAGATCATCAAGTTTCAGAAATGGAGACCAGTGGAGACACATTTGGGATGCAAGGCTAATTTCAATTGAAAGTTCTGCCCTAAAAGTCAAAAGCTGCATTTGAAAATATTTGACTTTACTATGGAAATTGCTGATAATTTAGGTATGAGGGATGGAGAGCGATATTATATAGAGAGAAGCATATTTTGCCGTGGTCTTTTTATACCGGAGCTGGAATCACATGTTTAATCCAACAAGCCATTTCACTACAGACTAACACAGAGGTAGAGGGATTATAATATGGTATGTTAGGCCATCTGTAACCATTTGTACAAGACTTCTGCTTGATTTCGATGACTTATCTACTGAACACATCCAACTGTGAACCCAACTGCCACACATTTCACATTGTCAGATTGCTATTCACATTGTTTTAAGAATATTGTTCTTTGGTGTCTATCCTATAGCAAGTTTTGTGCATTTGTGCAAGATGCATATATTGAACAAGTTTAGTTAAGGGCTAGTGGAAAGAAAGTTCCACTAATGTACATAAATTTAAATTACTGTGTGTGTGTATATATGAAAAACAAAAATATTACAACGCAAGACATAGGAAACACATTGTCACGGTTTGATACATGACCCGAAAGCAGAACAAAGAAGCAAAGTCAAAATGATTTATTTATAGTCAATAAAGTGGTTGGCAGGCACACAGGTGAGCAGACAGGTGAGCAGACA
>JACM01071354.1:0-47779 GCA_000787095.1 Periophthalmodon schlosseri | reverse complement strand
CTTTTTTCTTCGCTACATAATTCCATAGAGCTGATGTCATATGTTTGATGTCTTCAGTATGTATCTAAAATTTAGAAAGTACTAAACGAAGAAAAACAACACTGAATGAGAAAGTGTGTCCAAAGGTTTGACTGGTAGTGTATGTTACTACTTACTTACTTACTACTATGTTGGTTTGAAAGTAGGTTGAGATTCCCTGTGTAGTTATTGATTACAAGGCAGTGCTGGCATATGAAACACATGCATTTTCACACCTTTATAAGCAGCAAATGGTCTGTAATTCTTGCAGTTAATCATCATTGGGGAGGACTTTACATGCTACACTAGCTGTTCAAATGACTAGACTACTTCTCCAATATATGCATACCTTTAGTCTCTCATGCGTTATACTAGACTTTCAAGGACTTGGACACAGCAGAAGATTTAATTTTTGCTTTAATCTTGCATTTTCTTATTGGCTTTATGCCATTAAGATAAGCGCCAATTGTGCTAAATAGACCTTTGAAACTTTGTATATATAAAATTTATAATGTTGTATGCATAGACGGTATATGGACATAGCTAACCTGCTAGCCGCCATGTTCCAAATACAAAGTGATCATGGGCGCACTTCCGGCTCCATCGACAAAAACTGTCACCCCTCTCTCTGTAACTGCTGCAATGAGTCTCGTCTTTTTGGTCTTAAAATGTTGCAGCATTGTTAAGCGCCTGCTCTCTGCTAAACCAGTGGTGTGGGCGGCAAGGGGTGTTACCTTCAACAGCCTCGCTTTGGGTTGGTTCTTTGGTTGCTATGATACGCGCAGTCAAAATTCCTAATATAGAACTCGTCTCCAAATCGGGCCCTATAACTGCTCTAGCCTCGATGAGCTTCATTTGACTGGAGCCGAACGCTATGGGTGACATCACACTCATTTAGTCCACTTCTTTATACAGTCTATGGTTGTATGTCATGACTCAGGATTTCTCCATTGGCCAATTAATCAATTTTGACAATAACTAGCATGCTTTTGGCTTTCATGCATACAGGTTGGCGTTTTATACAAATTCCATCGCAACTGATCTGACAGAGGCCAGATTGTTACGTGTAGGACTCTTGACTGGACTTGACATTATTAATCTGGGGCGGTTCCTGTTAAATACGTTTGGGAAACGACGCCATTCTGATTGTATAACGAATCACAACCAGAGAAAAACAACTTTTTACAGCCCACAAATGCACAAAACGCTTCCCTTTGTAAATTTTTGAAAACGTGAAAGTTGTTTGATTTCACTGGTCATCCATAACGCAAACATAGATGCAGGAGCTGTACATAGTGATGGGACTTTCGGCTCTTTTATGGGATCCAAATCTTTTGGATCAGTTCATTTCAAAGAGCTGTTCAAACGACTGGCTCTTTTACCATTTATTTATATGACAGAAACCGATGTGAGAACTAATTTGAACAACAAACTAATCACAGAGAGAAACGACCAAGGCTCAGATGTGTGTAAAATGGTTCAAACTGAGAGTGGGAGTGTGTTTACCCTTTGGAATTATGCATCATCTAAATAAAATGTTGCACTACAATAATAATAATTTTAAAACAAACTGTTATTATGATGTCAAATATGTTTTTTGTGCACAAAGCTCTCACTAGTGTTGCTTGCTCTGCTTCGGTGCTGATTTTTGTGTCGGTGTTAATCAGTATAAAAATGCAGACAAATTATAAAGAAAAGGATTTATCTCTTTTAAAAAATGAGATCTGGATCCAACCGTTCACGCTAAGGAACCGTTCAAAAGAGCCGACTTGTTCACGAATGTCACATTACTAGTTGTACAAGATGGATTCTCATGAGTTTGTCAAGTCCTACATTTTTGCGTGCACTGTATTAAGGCAACTAAGGCTGGGGATTTTTTGCATAGTTCTAGGTATTATGACTTACAAAGGCTAAGGTGTTCAAAGCCATTTTAAAATCTTGCATAATCAGGGTCAGGACCTTTAAAAGTACCTCTTTATGCTCACTGGACCACTGTGTCTGTTTACATTTCATCCACACCGGTTCTGTGCCTGTAGAGCCTCCTCTGTTGATCGATGGTGGTCCAAAATGTCCACTTCTCAGCAGGCTTTCCATGTCAGCCTTGAAGATGTCTGTAACCAAGAGCTCTCTGTCTGAATGAGTGACAGCACTGAGACAGAGCCACACACAATGGCTCTTTTTAATGTTGAAGAGTTTTTCCAACAAGGACGCTGCTCTGCTCTGAAGAGATGAAAGCATTCATACTGATAAACACAAAGAATCTTTGTACACACACAAATAATATGGAAGCTTTTTCCATTTAAAGTGCATATGACAGGTTTCATGTTTTTCTAATCTTTACTTGGTTTGGTGGAATAGTACTTGTGGTAAATATTTATAATAGTTTTACTTCAGTTGAGTGGCAGTTTATGAAGAAAAGTTGAGAAGAAAAGTACAAAAATACAGAAAGTAGTGATGAGTTCTAAAACAAAATACCTTTACCGATATCAACATGGAAATTTACTTGCAGGGACCACATTTCTTTAGCACCTTAATCATTCATTTAACAAAATAAAAGTGTTGTCATATATTTTTACTTACTTACTTCTGACAACTACGGTGCAATTTAGACAAGTTTCGACCTTTGTTAAAATTATGGTTGCTAGGTAATAGTTGGATAGATGGAATTACCTACTAACTACACATGTCAACCAGGAAGTAAAATGAAAAACTTCACCAAAAGGATTTTTAGTGAAATCTTAAACATAATGATGTTACCCAAGTTTTACAGAAGTTAGTAGTCTGACTCGCCATATGCTCCATAATATTTTATGACATAACTGAGATGGGGAAAAAGGGCTTTTGGCTGTTTTGCTTCCCAAAAATTGAATATATTTCAAGGACAAGCAAAACTGGGTACTTTGGTGCCACAAATGCAATTTAACAATCTGGTAACAAACTCACACCTGCACTGTTTTTTTAATGTTTTAAATTGACTTATGTACTTACCGTAGTTTTGTTTTGTTTGTCTTTTGTTTGTATTTTTTTTGTTTTGTATTTGAACAGGGCACCCATGTATTTGAGTTTATATGAGTAAATACATGCAGTGCTAATGGCTACTTTAACCACTTCTATTTATCTGAACATAATTCACTGCTCTCATTTCTAATTATGTATGGTGCAGCCAGGGGAATGTGAACTTTACTATTCAGTGAAATAGTTTTCCACAAATGGACCACTGATTAAATGTGTACTTACAGAAAACATTTACTTTTAAAAGTCCAACTATAACTTTCTATTTGTGTCAAATCTCACATTGCTGGTGTGGCAATGTGCAGTCTAGACATGTAGGAATGCAATCAAGATACTTTAATGAAATAATTACTGTATTTTCCGGACTATAAGTCACGCTTTTTTTCATAGTTTGGCCGGGGGTGCGACTTACACTCAGATGCAACTTATATGTGAAATTATTAAAATATATAATTTCACATCTTCGTTATTGTCATACTGACAACCGCGTGAGGGCGCTCTAGGCTTCTGTACCAGTATCTACTACGCGGCGCTTCATCTACCTCTGGAGTTGGCGGAGTTGTTCAGAAGCGACATTGAGGATGAAGAATTTAATGGATTTAGTGATTTGGAGTGAGATCGAGAGTTTGGTAAACTTGTTAGCTTGTTTTTTATGCTTTAGTTTTCTGATTAATTGTTAATATCTTATGTAACATACCAGACACGTATTCAGTTCGTTGTCTACGCTTCATGTAGCTGAATAAATATAAATGTGTTACGTTAGCGTGCTATACTGATATTCAGCCTGTTGTTCTCTATTTTATTGTTAAAACTTGCCTTTTAAGATAAAATGTCTGTTCTTGGTACCGGATTTTGTAAAATAAATTTCCCCAAAAAATGCAACTTATAGTCCAGGGCAACTTATATATGTTTTTTTCTTCATTATAATGCATTTTTTCGCTGGTGCGACTTATACTCCGGAGCAACTTATAGTCTGGAAAATACAGTACCTTTAGGCACATAAAAATATGACTTTTTTGATAGCCCTGATATTTCTATTTCTGATATTTCTAACACTGAGACTTCTTTTATATCTGTACCATATGGACAGTACAAGACTGACTATATAATTCCACCACAGCCTTCATAAAAATGGATTATGTAACTTTTTAAGGGCTTCGCAACTGCTTGTCTCCATGGAGATATTACTGCTTTGCCTGGGATGTTCCTCGATATAACCATAACCATATCTACCTTGCATCCTTTATTATTATGCTGTCTACATCTCCAAAGCTCAAAATTCTCTGTTCCACCTTGTGATGTCATGAAGTGGTAGTTTTCAAGTTAACCACTACCTTTTACCTTTAGTTCAGTAGAGATTGGCAACTCCAGGGCTGAAGTTACCCAAATGATTTTAGTGAAGGTGCACAAAGTTTAAAAACACATTGGAGCACTTCCTGTATTACCACATGACATCACAAGGTGCAAGAGAGTGTTTTCTGTTTGAGAGAAGAGCTCAGCCTAAATATGTTTCATTCACACATGCTTAACACACAACCCTTGCATAACACAACTTCAGGTCTGTTTGTGATGAGGAAACAACATTAGAACATAGATCAGAAAACAGCGTAACATGAGCCCTTTAACAATCCTTACAGAAACATAACTACTTTGGGACTTTGCTGTAAACATCACTACTGCACAGACAGAAGCAAACTATTTTGAAAAATATTCCATATACCCACTCAATAACAGTATACTTACATGCATTTTCTGCACATTTACTCACTATATATTCCAGTATGAATAATTCAGCAAGTAAATGATTGAGCCTATCAGCATTTTACAACCTCAAATAATATATGGACATTATGTCTGAATTACCTGGCACCAAAACACTGTTGGCAGCCAACTCAGATTGCCAGTGCTATTAAGGAACTGTTAATACGACGCCGTGCTCATATCCACGAGGCATTTCTCAGCCAGAACAAATAGGCGTCAAATAGCGAGACTGAGACAACCCTCAAACGACATATTTTACTAAAGTCATTTATTCTCACGGTGGAATAAATGAAAGGATTTAACGTTGAAAAGCCCAAAATAGGATAAAACCTGCATTACGCGCGAGGCTGTTCGGAACCCTCCTCTGCCTCTACCGTGTTTGTTTTCTCTGGGCTATCAGGGAATAAAACATCTCTCAGTGTCAATGAAGCTTGTCATAAAAATGTAAATTGGATTTGGGATTTTAATTTTCATTTCACAAATTATCTGATGCCTCCACATTATACTGTAAACCATGGAGAATTGGCAGCATAAAATACGTTGCGGCTATATCTGGGTTAATGGGGAATATAAGGTACAGAGAGCCCATCTGGTGTCAATGGAGAGGGGGCACCAACCTATTTGAACCACTCTAAATGCAGCATGGTACTCCACAACTTTCACAGCTCCCGGGGAAACAAAGGCAATGAAAATTCATCTTAATCTGGAGAATTCTCGCCGGCAGCCTCCCACCCCTAGCCCTGTGGGGGACAATAATTAATCAGGCTAGCATTAAGTAGGTGGTGCAGCGGGGTAATAGATCAATTGACAAGCTGATGATAAGAATCGATGGAAGAGATAACCTTGGCGGCGGTGCGCGCTCCGGAGGGCGGGAAGAGAGGGAGGGGAGGAGGGGAGGAGGGAGAGGGGGCAGAGAAAGACAAAATGTGTTTACAAGTTTAGATAAAACAGCTGCCACAGACCCAGAAACATGCCGCAGCCAATTTCTAGTAAAAGCAATAAAATGGATTTACTGTATGGAATGGGCAATAGAGCTGCCTCCTATTCTTACCCCGTGTCCCCGAGTCAACCCCGCGCTCAGATGTGACCTGCAAATACCAACTGGAAACCGGAGACGCCCTGGTTATTTGTGTAAAACATAAAATTAACAATGTGTTTACCCACAATGTGTTTTTGGTAGTGGTGATCAATCTTGCAATAGGGACTTTTGCGCTACAGTGGAAAGAACTCCAGGACAAATTTAGTCTTAGGAATCCCCCAGTTGCTCTGCTAGTATTCGCACAAGTACAGTATAAATGTTTTGTTTTCAAAAGCAGGTGCAGTGTGTGTACTTTTGTTACATATTTGTTTCTCGCTATGCAACCAAGGTTCCTGGTTTGAAACAACAGCTTCAGTCTCCAGATCTTTCATGTCAAAAGGGCCAAAAAGGTCACAGAAACGGCAAATGCTTCCTACAGAGTGAATACTATCTCAATTACAGGGGTGCATTTTGGAAAGGTTCTGATTAATGCTTAAAAAGTACACTATGTAACTTTTCTGCCCCCTGCTTGTCTCCATAGAGAGATTATTGCTTTGCCTTGTTACACAGAATGACATCTTAAACTCTTTATCCATGAAGACAAGCATGTGAGTTACAGGCCAGATCTATGGAGAGGCAACCCCACTCACAGTGAGGATGTATGTTTTTTGAGGTATTATCTAGCAGTTAAGACACATGTAACTGAATAAATGCAAGATGGATACGTTTAAAGCCATACAGTGTAACATTTGGCATAGAAATAACATCTCCATAGAGACAACTTTGGGAGGAATTTGTAAATGAGAACTTAGCTTTTATCTACTCTAGGTTGATAATTCAAGGACATCTCGTGTAGAAATGGTACAGTTTGATTGAAAAATGCATAATACATTGTATTTGGTCGCCATCTTGAAAAAACTGACAGCCTTTTGAACTTTAGATGGCTAACTTTTCTCAAACATTAATTCTCATTTCCTAATGTAATGTTTGTAGTAAAAGTGCATTGAGTTGTATGTAATGTGCTCTATAAATAAAGATGCCTTGCCTTAGTTAAAAGATGCAATGGTCCTGTGTTTGCTTTGCTCCAAAAAAAGAATAAAAAAAACAACAAAACAAAACAAAACTTGGAAAACAAAACTAGTTCACTTTCCCCGTGTATTCTGAACATCCTAATTTTTCACCGCGACATTAGAAGCCAGAGCGGAGTTTTGCCATCACAGTAATGCTAACAACAACTAACCATGCTAACAGTATTACTTTCTGGTTCGCGTGCAATAAAACCATAGACTGTATAAAGAAGTGGACTAAGGGAGCGTGACATCACCCATAGTGTTCGGCTCCAGTCAAATGAAGCTCATCGAGGCTAGAAGTTATAGGGGCAAAGTTACAGGCACAATAGCAAAATAAAAACACAAAGATCATGTAGAATGGGTCAATACGAACATTTCAAGACCAAAATGACCAGCCTGACAGCAGCAGTTACGGAGAGAAGGGAGACAGTTTTCCAATGTAAAGTGAATTGGAGCCAGAGTCGATGGAGCCAGAAGCGCACCCATGCTCACTTCCTATTTGGAACGCGGCGGCTAGCAGCTTAGCTATGTCCATTTATACATACAGTAAATGGGTAAAAAAAATCTTCATAATTAGATGCAGGTAGCACACAATGGTCTCATTTTCACCCTGCTTCAGACCTGTTTTTACTATATGTCTGTACTAGGACATTTAAGTTGCACTACAAAAAATTATGAACTGTTACCATATCATAACCCATCCTATTTATCCAACGAAAATCTTATAACAGATGTCCAAAGTGTCTGAAACATGTTCTAGTACCTACTATTCATTCTACACTCAGTCCCTTCAAAATGCCACTTACTCAGTTTCTTGGCTGCATTTCCTGTGTGTAATTGATGCTGTTCCACACGGACAGAAGTGATCTCTTGTTCGGAACTGGAGAAAGTAAAAGAGATATAACTCCGAGCCAAGGTCTTTTAGATTTAGGAGGACGGTGTTGCCTCCCCAGACGCTTGGCCGACCACATATGAGCACCGCACTGTCCTGGGGCAGAGGGGTACCTAAATCAACCCACTGGTGAATGCGTATGCAATGCTATTTTTATTTTTGTGGATTCAAAGTCTGTGTCATTTTGTTTGTATTGCATTGTGTTTAAGGTGCACTATTAACATTTCTGGTGGAGGGTCTGCCGCCTGCTCGTCTCCATGGAGATGTTATTGGTTTTCCTGGAATGTTCCACAGTATGACATTAAACTGATCTAGCTCCATGGAGACAAGCAGATGACAGCACCTGGCCTAGTTACCGATCAGATCTGTGGAGAGACGACCCCACCCACTGTAGAATGCATGTTCTCCAAACTAATTTGAGCAATAGTAACCACTATCATTTTTGACAGTTAAGTTTAATGCCATACCGTGGAACATTTCAAGCACATTTGAAGACAAGCAGGTGGCAGGATGCAGAGGTGCAGAGGTTTAATACATCGTCCATTCATTTGATTGGATTGGGGGAATTTGCTAATTTGAAATCTTGCTTGCTCAAAATGTTCACCAAGTTCTATAAAAAAATAACATGATTAGGACTAGCAGTAGCTCAGTCTGTAGGGCTATTTGGCCGCTAAAAAGCCAGTTAGTGGTATAAAATTAATTTGGGGAAATGCATACTGCCAGTGTCCAGGACACCACCTTGCCCTTTGGTGTGACTGTGTGATTGGGAAGAGGACATATATGTGCAGCAACTGGATTAATGTGGTGGTTTATCAATAATACTTTTAAAAAGCAAACATTTTTATTTTTTATTTATTTATTTTTCTGCACCAAAGGGTAACTAATATGTACTTCTCATAGATGTACTTCCAGACACATGTCTCAACATTTATCCTAGATTTCTGAAAAAGTTCCATTGCACAGGCCAGCTAATTATCTTACTCTATTTATATAGTAGGCACTAGCTTAGTTAGTAAAGTGCTCGTCTTCTGATCCAAAGATGGTTCGAATCCCACTCCCAACATAAAGAAATTGACGGTAGAGCAGTCAAATCTACTCGCCCACAGGTTAGCGGTCCCATCCTGGTTCTCCTTAGATGAATACTGATGTTGTGTCCTTGAGCAAAACACTTAAACCGCCTCACCCCCAGTGTATGGATATATGGGTGAACAGTTCCTTGATGTGAAATGCCTTGAAGGTAGAAAAGCACTATATAAATGTGACCGTTTATAAACTTCAAATCTTACACCTTCAAAAACTAGACCTGGACATGGGATTCCTACTGTTTAAACAACAGAAAAGTTATATTTTGTGTAGGAGGTTTCTTCACAGTTATTGCCACCTAAAGGAATTGCCGCTGTCCTTGGTTCACCCACACATAAACAGGTTGCGATGGATGCATTGATGTGGACAAGCAGACACAAATAACTTCGTAAATCCAGATATTTTCTCTCTAGATAAACATTTGTAGATTTATTTTCACATAAATAATGCAGTAAGTTGGTAGCAAACGCAAGGAAAACTGGAATGGGTCCACGGTGCTCGCGAGGAGGCCACTGATGAGCTTTATGGGCTGCGTGACAGTCGGCATCAATTTTGCGTCAACTCCCACGTCCCTCGCAAACATGTTTTTTAAAGCACTATTAAATCAGCATAAACAAGGCTGCAGGGAAGCGAATTTAAAGATGGCGGAATGTGCGGAGGGAGCTGTCAAAGAAGATTTTGGGAGGGTAAAGACAATTATAGCAGCTACATTAAGGAAAGTGGACGAGATAGGATCCTGAGTGGGAGTTAGGCCTGAAACGTGTATCTTTTGTCTGGATAGTGTTGTTGTGTCCTTGGGCAAGTTACTTATTTTGTCTGCACTATTTGTGTCATGACAATTTGTGGCATTCAGAGAGACCCTGCCAAATAATTTATGCGTAGGGACAACACCTCCAGCATTAGATAATCATGGCATATAGTAATAAAGCCAGCAGATGGCGGTAGGCCTGTATCTGCAAGTGTGTTAAAACAAACAAAGCAGTTCTGATTCCAACGTTGTTTAAAGAGGGGTATTTTACTTTTATGGGGTATTAACTGCTAACACATAACATATTTAGATCACCATGTTACCTTTTATTGTTTTGAAAATGCTATAGTCGCCGAAAACAATGTATTAACATGTATTAGAAGTTTCACTGTTGTTTTTGACCCTCTAAGTCTCCTCCCTTTCCTCTATAAGCTAAGTCACTCCCCCTTCAGAGCGCTATCACAACACAATCATCGTGCATCTCTCTAAAAAAACTACTGCACATCACATCAGGTTTGTCTGGTTGTTGTTGTGTACAGTTTTGTATCATGCTTTTGTATATTTATGGAGAATTCTCGTGTGGGATCATGGTTGACGTAGGCTGAGCTTTGGACAGAATCTTAACGCTAACCATAAGGAGGGTTCGAATAAGGCCTGGGAGAGATCGCTAAATTATTGAAACATGTTACATGAAACAAGTTTTTGATGAGAGAACAGCATAATTTATACAGTCTATGGTCATAACTTTGTCCATAAAATCAACTGTATGATTTTATGGAAATAAATAAAATATATATAGCCAAAGGAACAACATGACTATGGAAAGAAACCAAGTAAGAGTGGAGATGTGCCCCTGCTCAGAGTAAGGTTGCATTTTTTCAGTGCAAACCAAAAAAACTAAAAAGGTTTAGTCTGTTTTGTTGGCTAAAAAGTTACATGGTGGTTTAATAATGTCAACATGTAAAGTTCCAAAGGGCTTCAAGTTGCAACGTGTAGCACTATCGCGTTTACAATGTTAAAAAAAGTTCTCACAACAAACTGCTAGAGATCTTTCCCCTCCTGCTTCAATAGACTGTCACTATCTCTTTACATGAGCGGTGTATTCGGTTAGTGCTGTGCTGCTATACAGATACCAGCAGCATCCAGGTCTTCACCTCAAAGCTGCTGTTTGCATTGAAGGACATTGTCATTGTTGATTCTTGGACCTGGGTGAAGTGTGTAAATGCAGAGGCTCCATTTTGTTGCCACGTTATTGTGTGCGCTGCCCTTGAGACCCACACTAAAAGCCCATTCAGAATCAGACGGAAGGGTTTTTTAAATGTTTTTAAATACGCACCTTTGAATGTGTAAATGAAATACGCTTGAAACTAATTCCCCTTGCCCAGTATTGCCATTTCAAAGGAACACTCCAAGACCATGAGAGACCGAAAACACTTCAGCGGAACATTTGAGGCCGGTAAATAAAAGCTGATGAAGACCCATTGAATTTGAATCAACAAACTGTTTACGTTTTAAGCCTTACAACGTGCATACTTTTTTCTTCTTAAATACAATTTTGGGGGACCATGGGATCTATTTTTTTCCATTTTAATTCTAGCAATCTGCAACAATAGGTGGCAGAGTGCATGTCGTTTCTTTCTGCTTTATTTCATCACGGGTCGCAAAGCACCGTCAAGTTGTGTGTTAATTCCCGTGTAGCCCAAAATCTCGGAAAAAGTTCCTCCAGTCCTTACTGCTATGTCAAGATGCTGTTCAACTAACCACTTCCCATGACCCTTTCAAAATAAAACCACCTGCATTGACAAACTGCAGAAGTGCCTTATTGCGAAAAGGTTTTAAAATGACAATGCACTAACTCTACGCAAAACACTCAAAGCGGTCTTGTCCAGAGCAACGGTGAGTTTTTAGGTTTAAATGATGCATTGAATAGAACATTTTAGTTGAAATAACATGTAAAAGAATAGTATAGGCCTATTGTTTGATGCATAGTTTAAAGCATATAGACCAAGGTGAGATCTCACAAACTTATTGTAATAAGCCTAATATTATTTGGCAAAAAATAATAACTAAATTGCAGCAGAAAACAGGAATTTATGTGACCAGCAGATGGCGGTAGGCCTGTATCTGCAAGTGCATTAATACAAACAAAGCAGGTCTAATTCCAGCACTGTTTAAAGAGGAGTATTTTACTTCTATGGGGTATTAACTGCTAACACATAACATATTTACATCACCATGTTACCTTTTATGCTATATTCACCGAAAACAACGTATTAACATGTTTTATAAGTTTCATTTTTGTTTGTGACGCTCTGTCTCCTCCCTTAGCTCAATGCGCTAAGTCACTCCCCCTTCAGAGCGCTATCACAACACAATTACCGTGCATTCCGCTAATGAAACGACTGCACATTGCATCAGGTTTGTCTGGTTGTTGTTGTTTACAGCCACGATGAAAAAGAAGACTGGTGAATTGTCGATGGGTCACTCTATTGCAAACGATCCCGGTAGATTTCAGAGCCCCACGCCGTCCCTGCGTTGACCTTAAGAACAAGGCAGAATTTATAGAACAAATGTAGCGGGATTTAAAGAGAATGGGCAACAGTAGCTCAGTGGTTAAACCAAACGTCCACTAACACGAAGGTCAGAGGTTTGATGAGTGCATGAATGACTAGCTGTGGTCGGAGGGGACGATGAAGCGGATTGGCAACCTCACTTCTGTCAGTCTACCCCAGGGCAGCTGTGGGTACAGTAGTAGCTCAGAACCACTACTATGGAGTCCAGTATGGAGAGAATGAATGACGACTACAGTTTAGCACTTTGAAAGGCCTCGACAAGCCTGTAAAAGCACCTGTATTGTTATTATAATTCAGACAATTGATTATTGCGATGATTCAGATCACAATATAAAGAATGTCATTATTGCTTGGCTGTGAGCAAAGAAGGGAAACACACCCAGACACAGGGAAAACATGCAAACCCCATTCATATAACCAAAGAATCTAACCCTTGCCTATATAGACAAGAGTCCCATCTACAATGCAAAGTTTGGCAAATCATTGCTTTAATTTTATTATTCTTATTTTAGTTATTTTATTTCATTTTCTGTCTCATTCTACTCTCAAGACCCTGCTGCCTACATCCTCAGCCAATCAAAGCCATTTTTACTGCAAAAAAAAAAAACAACACACACACAAACCGCCTAATTCATCTTATCCCAGTTTATTTTTTGCATTTTCCCTATAACCTAGAAAACCGGCTTGGGCAATTACGCTAAGAAGCCAACAATTAGCTACTTAAAATGAGCACTTCAGGGTCACTCCGGAAAAAGCATTGTAGTTATTATACATACCAAACATAGAACACCCAGGTTACAAATAGACACTTTTGACACTACCTTTTTTAGCTTCACACTACAAGAGACCAGCGCTCTCCTGTCTCCTCCCCTACTTCTCCTGCTGTTCCTCGCGTGCACTAAACACTCCAAATTAGTCCGGCTGGCAAATACGCCTCATTCATCACCGCGACTGGCCCAAACCACGCCGCGCTGTGAGTAATGTCAAAGCAATGATGCTGTAAGTGGATTTTCTGCCTGCTCCCCCTGTCAGAGAAAGCCCATTTCAAGTGTTTAGTCTTGGAAACATTAATCCCTATAATTTCAGGCCTGGCATAGCCCTCCTCTGTCAGGTGCATTAGAGGCATTAAAACAGCGGGGAGGCGGCGGTGTTGTCCGTTCAGTAATTAGAATGCCATGTGTTCATCCTCAAGAGGTGAAATAGCAACTTGTTAAATGAAGGCCTGTCACACTCTAATTGTCTCCACAGAGAGGGGGAGATATTACAAGAATGGCAGAAACACGAATCTGCTGCATGCAAAAAAAAAATACATATATATTAACGTGGCTCTACCTGATTTTGGTTTTGTTTTTTTTTTTCAATGTTGTTTTGCCCTGGCACAGATTTGTAAAACCAGCTCTCGGGGTAAAAATGAGACCACTTTGCGCTGTCTGCATCTAATTAGAAAATGTTTTACTGTCTGGGAATCAGGAAGTGCACCGTTAGCATGCTAGTTGTTAGCATTAACATCATGGCGCTACTCTGGCCACTTGAAGCTGTGAAAAGCGCTAGGAAAATGAGGAATAACTGCTGCAAATTGTTTAAAATTAACTAGTGATATTTTTCACTTTTTTAAAGGGCCCGTACCCGTTTTTTCCCCATGTATTTGAGCAAAATTTGTCTTGCCCCAGTACAGATATATTATATAAGCAGCTCTTGATGTCAGAATAAGTTTGCTATGTGTTGTCTGCACCTAATCAGAAAGTGTTTTATTACCATAGAATCAGAAGTGTGCTGTTAGCATGCTAGTTGTTAGCATTGGTGCCAAATCTCCTCTCTGAACGTTGTGAAAAGCACTAGAAGAACGCTAGAAATGTGTTATGAAAGTGAGGAATAACTTTGGACTGTTGTAAACTTTAAAAATAGTTTTGTTTTTCACCTTTTCTAAGACTCAGGTACAGCACCTAAAAAGGGATTCGAGGTGGGGAAGGTAGTATTGTGAATGTGGGTGTATTTGGATAATTACATCAAACACGGACACTAATTTGTTTTGTAAGCTAAATACTACTTAACAAATTAAGAAGGTCAAACAAAGAGGTTGGAATTATTTGGTAGTTTTTAGCTGAAAATTAGTCATGGTGGAAAGGAATGTTCTAATCAAAGAGCTATTATGAGTAAATTATTCATTTTCACATGCAAGAGTATTTTTTTCAGCAAAGTTTTTTAAAAGCTTTATTCAGGCTTAATACCTTTTTGACAAGTAATTATTCAGAGATGCTCTGAAGTTAAAAATTGAAAAATAACTGAAAAAAAAAAATGCATGACAGAATAAGTAAATAATTCATAATATTTCAACTGTCTCATCACAGCAAGGGTTTATTTTATTTTATTTATTTTTTTATTATTTATCTTTATTTATACAGGTGAACCCAATGAGAGCACTTGGGCTCTCTTTGGTGCCCTTTATATACAGAAAAACAAACAAAACAAACAAGTCCATATTAAAACAGGTGCAGGTGTGTGTATAAAAGTTTGTTACCAGATTATTAAATTGCGATTGTGTCACCAACGTTTCCAGTTTTGCTTTTCCTTGAAGGGTATTCCAATTTTGTGAAGCAAAACAACTAAAAGCCCACTTTCCCGTTTCAGTTGCGGCTAGTCCTTAGTCTTATACAGTCATGTGGTCATCTGGTATTAAATATTCCAGTATCAATGACTAACAAGCAGGTGAGGTATTCTGGCAGTTTTTGAAGTAGTCCCTTATAGATACATTTCATACAGTGCTGCTCTCTTCTAACAGACAGCGATGGCCAAACCACTTTTTCATAGAGAATACAGTGATGGGTTTCAAACCCGTCACCTGTAATAAAACCAAGGGTCAAAATAGTGGATCTAACGGTTTCAAGGCCAAAGTGTGTATGTACACCACATCCCCATAATCCAGTACAGGGAGAAAGGGTTAGCTGCAGGGTTTACAGAGACATGGAAAGTCCAATCATTTGCACTAGTTCAGAATTTCGGCCTATCTCTTTAAAAACATAAAAAATACAATTTTATATTATTGCTAGGGCTGTAGGTCTTTAGTCATTTAGTCAATTTAGATTAGATAGATTTAGATTAAAAGAATTTACATGGAACAACAGCAAGAAGGAGAAGTTAGTGAGTGATTTGGTATCTTTTGGTATTTATATGTAAAAAAGCAGATTAAACTCATGATTCACAAATTTAATCTGGCTTTACATAAATACAATATTTCCCAGCACTTTTCTAAAAATGCTACAAATATACAAAATATATATATATACATTGTGCATGAACTTCCGTGCAGGTGTAGTCTTGTGAGTGGAGTTTGGGTCAAATACATAGATACATAATAGTTCTGAGAGCTTTTGCCACGCCCCCTTTTAATCGACTAATTTGCCACGCCCCCTTTTAAATCGACTAATTGATTGGCAGGACATGTCTTTAATCAACCAAGAATTTTAGTAGACCGCAGCCCTAGTTATTGGATACCTGTGTGCTCACTAAAAACATCAGATATAAAGCACTTTCAAACATGCAACTGAACCTTCTTACATCAAGAAACTGTTCATCCATTCACACGCATTCATATTCGTACACTGAAAGCAAAATTAGGAAAGTGCTTTGCCCATGGGAACAACAGCAGTTAATGGCATGGGGAATCAAAACTCCAACGCTCAGGTTAGTGGGTGCATGATCTTCAGTGGTCTTGGAACCCTAAAACTGATTCATTTGGTACCTGAATCTGAATCTGCATTCTTCATTTATGTGCAATTTTAGCTTGCAAGTTTAAACTGCTATCAGTGTGATATTTATAAAATCGTGTTCATTTTTAGCATACATTGCAGAGGTTGACTTTAAGGTTGTCATTATCTTTTTCTCTGGGCTGTGGTTCAAAGCTAAGAGTGAGTAGAAGAAAGTTGGAGATGCTCCAAGTCTTGCTCAGCAGGATTAATGAGGGTTCCTTTGACTTTGAGAGCTCCAAACAAATGAAGCAGCGCCATTTGTGAACACCCCATGCATTCTGTGTGGGCCACAATAGAGAACCTATAGACACAGGGTTAAGGTCGGCACAGTGAGCCATTATAACACAAGTATGACACTATCTACTGTATGTCTTCATTTGAAAGTGAAGTTTAAAAATGAAACCTTGAGCTGTCTAGAAGAAGAACTGTGTGTGTCCAGCAGGCCTTGGAACATTTGATCCATCATCATAATAGATATTGCAGTGATGGTGTGTTCATTATAAACACATTTCTTAGCCTCGGGGAGACTGAATCACATGTTGGTATAGGAAGGTAGACAGGACTTGGGTCTTTCACCTGGCATACTATTCAATGTTTGATTTCACAATTTCTTACTTAAAATAATGTCTACATTTGGATAATATACTTTCTAAACTTCAACTCTGATTCCAATGAGGGATTTAGGTGTTGGTGCTCCCTTTGTTTATTCCCATTGCTGACAGCAAAGAGATAATTTGCTACTGAAGCACTTAGGAAACATGAATGCACTGCTAATAGAGCTATATGTTTCACTGTGAACACAGCACCATAGAATGTGTCTCAGGATGATTTATGGGCTTAAAAAACTGCACAGGAGAAGTCTTGAGTTTTTATCTTTGAGCACTCAAAAATGCTGCGTTCGCTATTGTCCAGTTCTTTTGCTTCAGAGACTTGGATTAATGGACTAATGAAACAAACGTAAATAAAACAAAAATACAACTCCAGGTATGTTTCTGATGAGGCGAGAACAGTATAACATGATTAAAAGCCCTCCAAGGATTTAAACTGCTCTAAATTTGAGAGGCTGTTACAGACTCTTGGAAGATGGTACTTAGCACATTTCATCTATGAAAAACTTGCTAATAAGACAACGAAGGTTAACTTTAAAGCTGTGATCTAACATGTTATTATTTCTTCCACAGTTTACATGAACAGTGTTGGTGTTGTGTCTTCAAAAATCACACTTAAAAGCAGTGTGTGATCCAATGGACTATTACCTCCAATTAATGTTTGCACAAAAGAAAGCCTTTGTTTAAACTTCACTTTCAGAGAGACCTGAGAAAAAGAGTGTGAAATGAAAATCACACAACTATTCACCGACTACTGTGGAAAGGACTGAAGTTTTTGGCCTAGGAATGTAGCAACAGTCCATCAATGGGATTTGATCTGCCGACCTTCAAGTGGACGGTGGAACTTAGATGCTTAACCCATTGCACCACTGCCACCCCAATTATATCAAGAACATCTACCACATCTATATACAATGGTTTTTTTTTTCAATATCTGACTTCATTCTTACCCTTGACTTGTTGGAAGCATGTGGGCGGTCTGAGCGTTGCTGGCTGTAAGCAACAATAACTTCCTCACTTACATGTCAGAGCTGTCCTCTCCAGCATTATCCTTCATTAGGGAGAGAATATAAGCACCAACACTTGTAACTGTAGCATATGTGCACTTCGTTTGGCCCGCTGAAAGTAGAGATCTGTGCCTGCAGCCTCTTTGATGATGGCCCAGCCTGCCTCGTATCAGTAAAATGCAGCTAATTGGCGTTAAACTGTGCACCGCCCCTGTTTGGAGCTATGAGGCCCACTCTAATAGCTTCTTTTTCACTTGCAGTCGCTTTGATGGTGACTGACAATATAAAGTTGTCAGTTACTGTATGCTTTACAGTCACAGCCTAGTTTGTGTGCGGTAAACACTTACTTTGAGAAGTGCCAATAATTAATTTGTGACTGAATATTGCATTAAAAAAAAAAAAAAAAAAAAAAAATCAAAGCATTGGAGCATTGTTTGTGGTTCAAGGTACACTTTATTGTTCCCATAGGTAAATTTGTCCTTTGCATTTGACCCATCCTTCAATGCCACTCTGGCAGCCTGTCAAGAGCAGTGGGTGCCACAGTCCAGCACCTGGGGAACCATTTCCACACTTTGAGCTAGGCTTCTACAGGACTACCTTTGCTGGAAGTTTTCACCTATGGTGCATGGTGCTCCCAGCAGAAACTCATTCAGATATGGTGAGGAGAACATGGAAACTCCACATGGTTTCAGAATCAGTCTGTTATGAATAGTGTCAGTCTTGCACCACTACAAAAAGGACCCAGGTTTCTCAAAATACTCATTGGGCCTTATTCATGAATATTTTCTTTAAATAATTTTTGAAAACATAACTTACAATCATGCAGGAATTTGAATTGTTTGTCTGACTGAAAGGTTTTTATCCCGCACTCTTCTCGTTTAATTTTAATTTTATGATGATTATTTATGTTTTGATTTGTTGTATTGTGATTTGAATGTCTTTCTTATTCTGTAAAGCACTTTGAATTACTTTGTGTATGAATTGTGCTATACAAATAAACTTGCCTTGTCTCGCATTATCAGTAATAATATTCTAAATCAGTAGAATTTTTGCACTTACTGCTGACTGTTCGTAGGAATTGTTCTTCTAGAAGAACACTTTCAGTTATGAAAATGTATTAAGAATCCAAAAAATGTTCATAAGAAGGCCCTAAGTTATTTGATTGTTTGATTCTTGTATTCACAGACTCTGAAGTATTGCGTATTTTATAAACAAGATGAGGACAGGTCGGTGTAATCCCTTATTAGTCCCGGAGTGGTCGGGTGAGGTAGAAAAGGTTTCAAAGGTAATCACTTGTTTTTGAAATCAAGACGTTTCAACTCACCTCCAGAAGTCTGCTTTACAGCACTATCCTCACACCTTGGTCAAATGAGATCAAGCCTAATCAGGCACTTTGCATACAGGCTTTGAAAAACTGACACAAACACAAAATTCAAACGTAATTTTATAGTTGGTCAGTATATAATCATAGGGATTTGGGGATTATTTGCTAATGAGATTTTCTGTTACGTTCTCATTCTAATGTTTGCGTTTATGCATTTGAAAATACACAGATCTACTGCACTGCACAACATGTATTCTTCTTCACTGCCAACCGTGTGTACTGTTACTGTGATGCAACAGTAGCTAAGAAAAACAACAGCGATTGTCCTCCTCGGCTCGTCCCGTGTGAGTGCGCCCAGGCCTGAGCTGTGACTTATCTGCTCTGTCCTGCGCTCGGCTCCTAGTGCGAGTCCACTGGAGCCTATAGGAGCGCTGCCTTATTTCACCCGAATCCCCTGTTTACCCCTTAAGACCCGCGCCCTCCATTTGTCATTGGTAAACATGCAGGGAGAGTGGCTGTGTGCTTCCCCTGACGCAGAACCAGTGTGGAGCTAAACAGGGAAAGCACCCGGTAGATTTCAAAAAGTCACTGCAAAGATACATCTCAGAGGAAGAAAGCTTTCTAAGAAGTCCTGTTTTATACAATGTTACTGTTATTAATACATATATTACAATAGAGAGACATTTCAGTTGGTAATCTTAAAGGTTCACTATGTATTTTTTTTATGGAGAGTCTGCTACCTGCTTGTCCCCATGGAGATGTTATTGCTTTGCCTGGAACGTTCCATAAAGTGGCATTATACATATACGTTACCATGGAGACAAGCAGATGATGCCAAAAGACCAAGTTACAGGTTTCTCTGTGAAGATTAAATGTGTGTTTGAATAGATGAAAGATGCTAAGTTTAATGCCATACTCTGAAACATTCACCCCCTGAAAAGTTAGTGCACCTTTGTGTCCACTAAGTGTTAGCCAGTAGTATCATGTTTATTACTATTGTATGGTAATGTAAATATATCTTATTTTCATTTTCTCAGTAGCTTCTCCAAACATTTGCCATTTCTGCCCCTCAATCAAAAATCAAGATATAAAGTCATTGATAGTTTGTTGTTTGAATAACCGTGCTGTGCGTAGAGGTGCTGTGCCTGATTTTTACTGTCTTCAAAACATGAAAAACAGAACTAGTTTCAGTTAAATGGTTTGTAGTGGCCAAAGGTTATTACTCACTTTTATTTCACATCCTTGCATCCTATTATTTATTTATTTATTTATTTATTTGGCCACACATTCAAGACATTTACATTTTATACCCACCCCCTTCATATTTTGTCCATACATGCAAATATGTCTCCATAGAAAATCTATTAAAATCAGAATGCGACTATAAATGAGTGGATGTTTGGTTTGACCATAACCAGATTTTCACCGCAATGAGTTTATAAGCACTTCTTACAACTTACAACTTACAACTTTTGAAGATCAGAGCGGAGTTTTTTGCTGTCATGGTAAGCAAACAACTAGCATGCTAACAGCGCACTCACTCAGCGCAGTCTCCTTTCTACGATTAGAGCTAAATATACTATATATTTGTACTGGGGCTAAACAAGTTTTGCGCAGCTACATAAAAGGCTAGCCAGGATGCTAATAGGTGTGAAACCACTCATTAGGGGCTTGAATGACTATACTAAGTAGGACTCAGGCATAGTGCACACTTAGGGTAGCACAATAGACCTAGCCTACAAACAGAAACTGTAAGCAATATGTGTTTTTAGTTTCAGTGTAGTTAGCTCCTCCCTTCAGATAGATATAAGGCAGTGTCCATCAGTAATCTGACCAGAACTGAAGAAGCGGCTTGGATGAGCAACAAAAATGTCTTCACTCCAACAACTTTTTGTGCAGTTGACAGATTTGATTTTTCTTTTGCTATGCAGCTACATGAACAAAACATTGGATCCAGCCACTTTAAGACCACTGAGCTATGTCCTCTTGTACACATTGTTATGCAGTAGCTAAACTGTCAAGACTATGATTTTCAAAACATTTATTAGCTATACATGCTAAAAACTAAAACCTATCTGGTGATCTGCAGTAGTCAAACGATATCTATGACACTGCTTTGTTCAGGACCTTTATGAAGTCATTGGCCGCCACTGATTCGCAAAGCCCCGGTGAAATCAGGCCCATTGCATTCTGAAAACAATGTTTAAATACCCATACGGGATAGGAATGTTGATGAATGGCCTGTCCCCTGCTCGGTAAGGTGACAGGGGGTGGAGGTGGAGGGAGGAGAGGGTAAGCGAACCAAGCGCTACACAGATCCTGATGAAATTACAGAATAGATTGATTGATCTTTCTGGATGCATGTTGCCACCGCGAGACCGAGTTAAAACTGATGCATCTAGATTAGTGTCAGAGGAGCCACTGAAGGACAATACAATCCAGTGTCAGGAGATGTGACCTTCTCGGGGAATGGAGAACGTGGACGCTATGGCAACAACCCAAGAGCACATTGCCAGGCGAAAAACACGAGCGCGAAACAATGCGAGGCAGGGATGGAATTGCAGATGTTTCAATTCATATTCATTAGCATGGCTTTCCATTATGGGGAGGAAATGAATGGTTTAGGAGACAACAGAGGGGCTCACATGGAGGGATGCAGGCTGTGCGCTTAAGCTGCTCGATGAGAGTATGCAAAAAAGCGTAAATAAATAGCAGATTGTTTCAACAGTTGCAAAATGGCAATTGTTTTTCAATGCTGGTGTCTGGAAGCGGCACGGCTGGCACCCTCTTTAACTCCGAGTTTGAGCAGCAGTTTGTCGCTACTTTATGATGCATGGTTCCTCTTGTGTGGTGCATTCAAAAAGTTTGGTTATTTTGTATATTTTTATCTTCTATTGCTAAAAATGATGGATGCATAATGATGATATTTACATAAAATCATCCTCATTTTTGCCTTTTGTTCCTTAGTCTTGGATATTGCCATGGTCATTTTCAACGCACTTGAGTTACGCCGCTTGTATATTACTGTCATTTTGCTGTCATATATTTCGTTTAATGTGACAGCAAAATGTAAATTGCAAGCAGCAGTTAAAGCTACCATCTGTAATTAGATTGACTGACCCTGATGTATTTTCACATATCACCACTAAATGCTATCTACGTTCCTGCAGTACGATAGTGTGCCAGCTTTGGCCTAACAGAAGAGCAGAGAGCACAGGTGAGCTTGAACAAAGGCCAGGTGAGGGGAGGGTGAACAGGTTTCACATCTGCCATCTAACGGTGAAAAAAAAAAAAAAAATCAAATAAACTTGCAGACGGTAACTGTGATGCCTCAATTAAAGGACTGTGAGGTGCAACCTTGTGCAGCAAGATGAATAGTCATAATATTTGTGAGTTTACAAACTCCAGAGAATCTACCTTGAACCACTGTTGCGTTTGAGTTTGAACCCACCGATGAATAAGACCATTGACAGGGCAGCCTTATGGTTTTGCCTGAGCTAAAGGTGAAGTTCTCAGATAAACCAAAACAAACACAGCACAGCTGACTGACGTACACAGCTGTTATTTAGGAGAAATAGTTGTTTTTTTTGGGAAAAAAAAACAAAAAACTGAGGTAAGCATTTTGCACATTTGACAACAGGAAAGATGTCTGGATTTAGCTCTTAAATGTATCAAAAGTATTGACTTATTGACTTATTACTTTGCCCAATGAACTTAAAATATCTAACAGAAATTCTGCCTTGCCTGGTTACTGTACCTCCATATATTCTACAAAGCATATTAAACCATTGTGCAACTCTTTAACTGAAAATATAATAATAATAATTTGGTTGCCTCTAATGCCAGGCAAGGCCTTCAGTCTTTGGTCAATCCAAGCTAAAAAAGGCATCGACTACAACAGTTCATCGCTTGCTTCCTTAAAATTATTCAACTAAAGATCAGAGAGATCAATACAAATCTACAATTTCCTAAAACTGGAGCACTTGAGGAAAGAACCCCAAGCACTGAATTAAAACTCACTTCACTCCAAGCACTAATGGTCACGATCATTTGTCTGCTCTAGGTCTATTACATTGCATTGAGTGATTAAGTGCCTAAGTACTTTGAGGAAGTATCAATGTAGAGTTAGCATGCAGTGTGTAAAGTAATACCAACCCACTTATCCATTTTTACACAGATGGAGTGGATCCCAATTATGTGTTATATTTAGAGATTTTGCCTGTCGGGAAAAGACACCACCACAATGCTTTTTTTTAAATTTTTTTTTTTACATGTAACACTGAGTTAGTACGTAATTGGCATATTTAGTTGACTTCAGTTCAAAATAACCAAACCAAAACTATAATTACTTACAAAATGCGCTTTGATCAATCTTCTATACAACACATGAGGAGATGCTTGTTAAAATGTTGATGTGTCTAACTTATCCCATTGTTTTGCTACACAGCTTTTAAATTAAGATGCATTTTCCTCACTGCATATTGCTTATTACCTTATCTCCGGGATTTCTTGTCAGCCTTCATATTCGCAGAACAAAAGCATCGTTGCATCTATACTTATCAAACCATTCTCGAGAAAATCCAACATGCCACTGAAACAGAATAATTTGAGCATGATATTAAAATGATATTGACTAGGGGAAAGTGAGATTTTATAATACAGTTTACTTTATTTCTTATTCCAACAACACACAGGAAGAATATTAAAGCAATGGATACATAGTGCTGCATTAACTGTTCTGTTATGTGTTCAGAGCCGTGCTACTGGGATTTGAACAACAGCTAATTACAAGCTTTGGACTCTATCTGCCACACTAATACTGGCATAAAGTTGGCTTGGGTATTGGAGCTTAACGAAAAAATATTATGATTTCTTTACTAGTACTTAGTAATAAAATGAAATAAATATGTTCATGGTAAAACGCAATATTGATCTAAAACACCTTAATATCTTCTCCTCTTCATAGTACAGGTCTATCGTGGCATTTCAACTTAGCACACAGTAGAATTTCATTCACGATCAGTGCTTGCTTTGTGAATCAGACATTTCAGGAAAAAAACATGGCTTTTGAGCTCGGGTCCCATATAAGGTCAATATAAGGTCTCGCACAATAGATGAGCATAAGCGCTTAGTAATTTTTTTTTTTTTACTTTACATTGCGCAAAGGCAAGGCAAGTTTGTGTTTAAATTGTGCTATACAAATACATTCTAAGTGCTTTACAGAGTAAGACATTAAAATCACAATACAAACAAATCCAAACATAAATAATCATCAAAAAAATTACATTAAAAGAAGAGTGCAGAATAAAAACCTTTCAGTCATATGCACAGCTAAGCAGAACTGTTTTGAGCCTGGATTTAAACATCGACAAAGCAGAGGCCTGACTCACATCTTCAGGAAGACTGTTCCAGGTTTTAGCTGCATAAAAGTGAAACGCTGATTCTTCATGTTTAGTCCTGACTCTGGGCACCAGCGGGAGGCCAGAGTCAGGAGTGCGAGATGGTTCATAAGTCACTAACATGTCAGAGATGTACTTTGGTACTAGGCCATGGAGAGACTTATTGTACAGCAGCTCTGCTTGTGTAAAAGTACAGTGGACAGGGACAGGTACTACGTGCAAAAAGAAATTTACTGAGCACTCAAATGTAGGACAATGCAGGATTACACTTATGAATCACACAAAATACAGCTAATAGTTTGTTAATGATCAGTGAGAACCGTTACAATATGGTTTAAAAAAAGCTTGTGAAAGTACATTTTGCACAGTATGTCTGCTTTAACGCCCTCTAACTCTGCTCTAACTATATGTTATATCATACCATTAAAATGACTGTGTTCACCTATGGACAAAATGGCTGATAATAAAGGTCAAATCAATTAGACTGTTCAGATGCATCATGTCATATTTTCGTTCTTCAAGGATTCGGACCTGACTGCACTTTGTTCTCACACCATCTCAACCGGCACAATACTAAAACTGCACACATATTCTCAGATAAGGATTTAAGCCCCTCTGTAGATGCTTAAGTCTTTGTGCATTTACCATTTGCCATTTAGCTCCCCCGGCTGGCCAAGGACACCACAGGCATCCCATATGAATAGCTCTGTAACACTGAGTACACTGCTTTTCTTCTCGCCTATTCATAATGTATTTGAAAGACTACAGTGAAATGTTCCTTATTTCCATTAGTGGTTAGAGTCAGGCAAAGTGCGTACATTTCACTTAGTGGTGAATCAATAGGCAGCCCTCTACTTTGCACAGAACCCCTACAGTTACTGATCTTGGCAGGGTTCACATTGTATAGTAGTGCCACTTGAAACATATCACAAATAGACCACTGACGATTACAAAATGGCTTGCCTGGGATCCAGACTACACACTTCTTCAATACTTTATGAAGATGTGAGTCTGGCTACTGGTGAATTTCCCCGTTTTTAAATGGGCGTGATTGACAGGTGGATTAGTCATTTGGGGACGCGCATGGTCCGGGACCCGAAAAACAAATGGATTTCTGCAGAATCAGTGGGAAACGCTGTTAATCTTAGGTGAGATAAATTTGATTTTACTTGTAAATCGTAGGTGACCAATGAGCTCCTTCGTTTCACATGTCACTGAAACAAAAAACCCAAATCTGATTGCACGATCACGTTTGACCGAGCTTGAGCGCAGGGGACCAGACTGACAACAAAATGGCACCCCTTCAATGAAATCAGCAGTTTGACATATAGGTTGTTAGACTGTGTATTTTAAGTACTTTTGGTTAAACTACCTTCCTTTAAAGAATCTAAAAATGTGTTTTAAGATGCATTATAGACTGGGAAACCAAGATTATATAGAGTTTAAGCTACATTTAATTGTCGCTGTGAATAAATTTGTCTGCATTTGGCCCATCCTTCAATGCTGTGTGGGCAACCTGTCAGGAACAGTGGGTGCAGAAGTGTCATGCTCCGGGACCCATCTTCCAGATCATGAGCTAGGCTTGGTCAGGATCAGTTGGAGGATTTTATGTATCATGCATGTTTTGTGTTGTGTTGTTGGGAAACTGGAAATCCATCCAGACAGACGGGAAGAAATATGCAAACTCCACACAGAAAGGCCTGGGTGATCCGAGCAAAGAGCCTGGATTATGAATCTAATCTCAGGTGGGATCAAAAGGAAGTAGGGCTCAATTAAATACATTCTTGATCGACTAAAAATATGCCCTGCCGATCGATTAGCAGACTATAAAGGAGGCATGGAAAAAGCTCTCAAAACTATTACGCATCTGTTTGTATCTGACCCCAACTGCACTCAACAAACAAACAAATCAAAAACAACTATTTATACAGAAAAAGTACAAGGCAAAAGTATTTACCGTATTTTCCGAAGTATAAGTCGCACCGGAGTATAAGTCGAACCAGCCAAAAAATGCATAATAATGAAGAAAAAAAACATATTTCACATATAAATCACATCTGGGTATAAGTCGCACCCCTGGCCAAACTATGAAAAAAAGTGCAACTTATAGTCCGGAAAATACGGTATGTAAAAACAGATTACATTTGTGAATCATTTAAACTGCATTTTCATATTTAAATACCAAAAAATATCAGCTCTTCAGCTCACTCACTCACTAACCTCTCCTTTCTGCTGCTGTCCCATATAATTCCTTATAATTTAAATAAAAAGAATTACTAATGCACCATCGCCAGAGACGACTAAAGGACTTCAGCACTAAAAGGTAGATCAACCACTGAACCCTGTATTGGCCCTGTTCATATTCACAATTTGGTTTACACAATATATTAAAATGAACCACTTTATCAGTCTCCTTAAGAGCATGCTAACCCCGCTCTTGTGTTATCCTGATATCCACCCTATCTCTCGAAAGCACACAAACACATGCAAGCATTTGGACAGACCTTAGCATGGAATCAAAGGCGTGCATAAAAAGCCATATGGAGCAAGATAAGGGCCTAACCAGGGCAGCTTTCATTCACAAGGCTTACCTATCTACTCTGTTTGAAGCATGCTGTCAGACATTCTCTTGATAATCCTTCCTTCAACATCAGCTGTAGGAGGTTTTTCCCCTTGTGTTCTCCCCTTGGCCCCCGTTGAACGTTGCATAGCTCATTTTCCACTCAGATCCAAAGCCGATGTCTGCCGCTGATAAGTTCTGATCTGCGGTAATTACACAGGCTCGGGGAATTGGACATGGCGCTAAAGTACGATTTCTTCATCCCCCTCACCACGCGTGTCATTTCTTCTGTTGGTAAAAAGACTCATTACAATGCCCAACACACATCTTTTGTCCTACAAGGATCTATAAACATGGCAACAATTTATACATCTACTCATGTGCCCGTGTGCATTCTCATCAGTATGAAAGCTATGCAATGTCTTATATTGATAGAACTATGTACAAGGCATGAGAAGAAGATGGTAGACTTCTTATGTTTCGTCATGAAAAGGTGTTGTGTTGTGATATGGATTCCTAAAATATTCCTTTACACGATACAATGGTTGGCCTTGTACAATAACACAGAAAAAAATATTCCCTGTTTTTTTGGTCAGGTACACCACAGGTAAAAAAAAACCCCTCCTGGTTTGACTTCTGGACTGTGTAGCCTTTTTTGTTCATATCCATGGCTCACTTTCACCCTCAAACCAGTGTTATTTTTTAGCATAGTTTTCATGAATACCTGTAAAAAAATAAAAAGTAGTCATTTTGACTAAAACTGAGATATTTTGTCTGAAACTGCTGGTGTTTTTGTTGAATAATAAAACAATGAAGTTCCACTTTTGAATCCAGAGCCCCAAATCAGAAGGTATACAATTTTGACAAACAAACAAAACTACAACAAACACATTCAGTATGTTGATTAAAATAATGTGACTAATACTAAATTAAAATTTGTTGTCAAAATGAACACTGCATCAAACTAAAGCATGCATGAAAAAAGTGAACCTTATAGATACTCCTGACCTATACAGCCCGATGCGTTTTCTCCAGATTGTACTAACAACATAAAATAACTGATATCAAACGTTGTTAGGGGGAAAAAGGTTATGCAATACAACAACGCTGTATTGCATAACCTTGTATTTTGGGGTGCTCAAAATGATTTCATTGATAATTTAAAAAAAAAAAAAATCACTACCACTGCGCAGGTCCACCAAATGCTTCTACGTTTACTCATAATAAGGAGCACCAGAATCTCAAGTGTCTGGACATAGCTTCAAAAGCAGGTGAATAGGTTAATGACCTAGAAGGAGCTTAGAGAGAAGCTCCTGCTCTCTTCAGTGAGATGTCTCAAGAACCTGCCGTTTCCTCGAGTCTCCCAGGAGACGTGGGCAGGGCAGTGCTCACAGGGAGGAGATCCAGGGATACAGAACACAAAAGGTTATGCCTCAAGTGGCCTGGGATTCAATTTTCCATCGCATAGACTTGTGGAAATGCCAGCGGAAAGAGATATCCTGTGCCCAGAGTTGACTGCTATGAAAAAGTAGATGTATGATTAAATTGCCAATCTAACCTTTTGCTAGGTACAATAATGGGGCACTGGCCACATATGATCAGGGTTATTTAGCTTCTATTACTGAAAGTGGCTGTACCCGATTTTTTTTTTCCAGGTAGATGAGCAAAATGTGTTTTGTTCCAGTACAGATATATTGTAAAAGAAACTCATTCTGCATCTAATTATAAAGCATACTGTTGTCCGAGAACTGTGCTGTTAGCATGCTAGTGGATGTTACCATTACCATGACGGCAAAACTCCACTCTGGTGTCTGAACATTGTGCTTATAAATTCATCATCATGAATAATTAGGATTCCAGGATGTGTTAGTAAGGTAAGGAGTATATTTGGACCGCTACAGATCGTAAACTAGTCTGTTCATTAATTTTTTTAAGACAGTTACAAGCCTTTAATGTAATATGCTGGCAATAATTAGCCAGTCAAGAGCTGTGGCCACGTAGTACCAAGTAGTCAAATATTCGTTTAGAGTACATGTTTGATGGGGCAAATGGCAAAACTCACCCAGAGAGGGAGACAATAATTTCTTAATATAAAGTCCAGGAATTGAACCAGAGACTTAGGGGATGTGGGTGCCATCCATAGGCTGTGTAAAGAAGTGGACTAAGGGAGTGTGACATCACCCATAGCATTCGACTCCAGTCAAATGAAGCTCACTGAGGCTCATTCCAGGCAAAAATTTGGAGCCAAGTTCCACATTAAGAATTCCGACCGCGAGTTCACAGCAACCCAAAGAGCCAGTCCGGAGCGAGGCTGTTCCCGCTCGCACTGCTGGTTTAGCAGGGAGCGGGCGCTTAGCAACGTTGTCAATCAAACCTGTTGCTAACACTAGTAGGAGTAACCTCGAAGGAAAGAAGTGGCCTGATTTGTCTCTTATTAATGTTCATATCTTTAGTTACAAACACAATAGCAAAATAAAAATACCAGGATCAAGTAGTACGGGTCAATACGAACATTTTAAGCCAAAATGATGAGCCTAACAGCAGCAGTAACGGAGAGAGGGGTGGCAGTTTTCCAATGTAAAGTGAATTGGAACCAGATTTGATGGAGCCGGAAGCGTGTCCGTGCTCACTTCAATATTTGGAACGCAGCGGCTAGAAGGTTAACTACATCCATTTATATATACAGTCTATGGTGCCATCCAATCGCCACCGCTGCAAACTATAACTGGAACACACATATTATCTTGAAAAGAAGAGGAGCTTTCTTTACATGCACATTTGCAGTACACAAGGTTGAAAATACTGAGACAGATCCCAGATCAGACAGGACGATATGGTAAAAATAGTTCTGCCAAATGTGGCCTTTACTTCTGAATGTGTGTGTGCTTCACGAACCCGAGCAAAAGAGTCAAAAAAAGGTTCCCAAGTGGAGAGAAAGAAAAAAAATCTAAGGAATTATGCGGTTACAGAAAGAAAACCTCAACATATTTCTGAACATAATTGCGACCACACGTCCAAACAAGCGGTATGGTGAAACAAGCCTTATTTACAGCAGCCTGGGTCCCACGAGAGACAATGAGGCTCGGAGATGTTGTGTGACATCTCCAGCGCGGAGCAGCCACAGTCATTATAATTGGATAGTTGTCAGAAATCACACACATATGAGTGGTTACTTGTACCCATTGTGTCAGTCTTTTGCTGTTGTGAATGTGCCAGAGAATTGTATTCAAAGAAATTTACGTACAATATAATTCCTGGAATCACTGTCAGATATAATAGCCTCAGTAATTGTGGACCTTGGAACCAGATTAGTTTGATATTGTTCTGTTGATTGTACTTATTTATCGGTCAACCAACTTTTTTTGTACTATTAAGACCTGTCAAGTTCTGTACAGTACATTGTTAAAGTTAAAGTTGCTATTTGTGAAAAAATAAATAAATAAAAAAAAGATATAAACCCTTCCAGGAGTGACGTGTTTAGAATTGCTCCTCACAAATCCTGGTACTGATATCAATATTCTATCCCATTCATTTGAATAGGACAGATAAATAAATAAAACAAACAAAAAAAACCAAAAACATTTGTAGACAGTGCAGACAAATGGCGGCGGTTTATGTTTGTAACATTTGGCAAGTAATACTAACCAGAATCCACTTTCCTGCTCCAGTTCTGTACTGAGAGTGACTGTATATATTACAGACATCGACTCATCATTTTGCCCCATTCACTTTAATGGATATAAGATATAAGAAATCAAAATGGCCACAGGTGGCTCCTCCCCCAGAGGATATTCCTAAAAAGGGCAAAGGGGCATTAAAGATTGCTCTCCTGGGGGTGGCCCAGTGCAGCTGCAGTTGCCGCCTCCTCATTTCCTGCACAGGCACACAGTCCAATCCAAGCTGTCAATCAAAGTCCCACCTCAAACTTTAAAACTCCACAGCAGCCAAACAAGGCTGGTTCACAAATTGTCACTCCCGTCAGCCATAACTTTGAGTTTGAGACCAGGGCCGTCTTTTGAACCAAGTCCTAAAGTTGTTTTTGACAAGTGTAATGTCACCATAGGTTTTTATTGTGCATTGCCGGTTCTGCAGTCTGACCTAGTGGTCAGCGGCCAGATTGTAGCAATGGCGGCCTGCCATCTTGAGGGCAATTTGAATACCATATCTGACCCACTAGCTCTGCCATACAACCCTCCTTTTTCCTGTGAGCAGGTTTTCTTGAAAAATAAACATGTGAGATTGTTTAATCTTACATGTGTGACCCAAAGTCTGAGGGAATACGTGAACATTTTCTGAGCGCTACAATACAGGATTACTTCAAGCATCAATCAATGAAAATTTATGCAAGCTAACGATGATGGACCACTGTAATAACATATTAAGTGGTCTGCTGCTATTACTGTTAGCACTGAAATCAAGAAGTCCTTAATTTAAACAGCCCATGGTCAGTGTGGAAAAACATGGCACAGAAGAGATGGTAGGGGGGACTTGAATAGCCCTTTGAGCGTCTGTGATTTGGGTGTTGATTAAACTTGTGCCAGCTGACCCGGACGATACTTGTGGGGCAGTGCTGGAGCTGTGCAGCTGTTGCTTCTATCCTACAGTCGTCTTGGGACACTGGGATTGTTGGACTAGCTCACAGGTCTCCTCTCTGCACCTCACCACAGCTCTGCTACAGACTGTACAGACCTGGGACTGCAGACCACTTCTGTGTAGATATGGAGGGCTCAATAATAATGCTTACATTGACATGTGCATGGAAGGTAGGTTCTCTGGTGATACTTTTCCACTGATGTCATCAACATTCTTCTGTTACTCAAGTTAGACTTTAATTAGACCATTGTTTTAAAGAACAAATATTATGTTCTTATAACATACCAAAACATGTATGTATGGTGTATAATACTTGCATATTAGATCCTTATGTTCTTATAACATACCAAAACATGTATGTATGGTGTATAATACTTGCAATATTAGATCCTATGGGCTTAATTTCTCATAATTTGTGCTCCAGAGCCCCATCTCTGACCCTTGCTCAGAGCACTGACTGCGAATGACTCGTTTTGCGCTGGCTCCTTTAAATGCAAATCAGATGCTTCACAGTCCACCCCCCCCTCCCGGCAACTGGGAGTGTTTCTTTACTTGCGCCACACCCCTGGCAGCCATTGTTGTAGTCCTCTAGATAATGGAATCACGCGCTGTGGAAGTTTTGCTGAAATTAGATCACGTTTTAACTACGGATTAAAAATGGCACAAGAAAACTTTACCGTCCAACCCTACACGTGTGAACCAGAATCTGACCAGGAGCACGAAGATGTCGAACAAGACGAACCTTCGGAATCTAGAATGAACGCTTTAAAATGGTTAGTTTGTTAACTTGTAATTATATACTATCAAAGGTGCATTTATAATCAGCTCGAAATAAATGGTTTACTTTTAAAATACTGCTCAGCCTAGTGCATGAAAAAACGATGTATGTAAATGTAAATGAAATCATCTGTGAAGTTTGCTCATGCGTTTTCAAGCCTATTTACATGCTTGTCTTCTATGAGAAAGAAACTGAGCAAAAATATAGTTTGCTTAGCTATATAATACTGTTAAATCAAATACGACTAAATGTGACAGTTATAATTCTCCGCCATAAATCACATGTGCATACGGAGTTTGTTTACGAGTGCGTACCTCATCGCATATCCTTCAGAATGTCTAAACATAACATTCTATGTTATTTGCGGATCAAGCATGTTGTTTTGTCTCACGTGTGCGTTTGCTGTAGTTCATTTTGTTTATATCGTGTTTAGGTGCACATGTGACAAACTGCGCTGAAACTCAAGTGGAAAATATATGCAGTCAAGTGAGTTCGCTTTACAAAAACTTGTTTTCAGTTACTGAATATTATGCACACTCACGTTATTGATCATGTATTTGGTAGGTACGAGCAATAATGGAAGAAGTCCCCAGCCAACCCACATGCACAGAGGACCATCCAGGATTTGAGCCTGTGTGTCTCAATACATACTCCCTTCAAAATGCTATTAACCTGTTCAAAGCACAGTTTGGCCCATTCCAGCCAAGAGGAACAGGACTGCAAGTTGACTTTTTGATTATGGTACCAATTTATTGTTTAACAAATGCTAAAAGTTACATTGGAAGTTCAATCAAATAAAAAATATGATAAAAATATGTATTGATACAGTGTGCATTAAGTACTTAATTGACACTGCAAACACAGCCCTATATAAAAGTCTTTAAATAAGTATTATACCCTGTGTAACTTCTTTTTACTTTAGTCTCACAGCAAACACATCCAAAAACAACTTTAAAAACAAAAAATAAATAGAAGTATAAGTATTGCACACTATATATATAGATTTTTACTTTAGTCTCACTGCAAGCACAACTCGAGAAAGAAATAACTAAAAACAAACACAAACAAATAAAATAAAGTTATTGCATGCTGTATAACTTTTCTTTTTCACTTGTTTCACCGCAAGCACACCCAAGACACAACTTAAAAAACAAACATAAATAAATAGAATACGTGAATAATTATTGCATGTTGTATAATCAGTTCTATATGTGTTGAAGTTTCGTGTCATGGTGCTGGGGGTGGCTGGGTCAGAGAGTTTGCGTGGGCAGTATGTGGGCTTCAGACCGGTGCTGGATTAAAGCGGGAGGTAAAAGCAATAACGACATTTGCCTTGTCTGGATGGGCGTGCTGAGTGGACAGTGGAGGTGGAATGCTAAAACAACAAACAACAAAGCAAAAACAAGATGGCGGACTCTGAGAGCAATTAGACAGAAGTTATTGAACTTGTTTGGCCTTTTACAGTGATTTTCTCTGAAAATCAGTGACGCGACAGATTGAAAAAAAAACATAACAGATCACAGAAAATGAAAACAGCGTATCTAAACCGGAATTGAAAGGTGTCTAAAAAGATATAAAGATATCTTTACAGCTACTGAATGGTTTAAATTGAGCTATTCTGAGTTAATACAGACCCTGTATACCCAGGAAAAGGTATCCAAGAGCTAAAAATGTTGATTTAGCATAATATGTGTTCTTTAACACAGTCTGATCAGAAAGAACTGGCTTAGTTGGAACTACATCAGGTGAGCTGATGTGAGCTAGTGCAAGGAATTTTAAACAAGTTTTTCTCAAAGGGCATTTGTCACCATCTGGCTAACATTAGCAAACAGTTTTTCAATTAGTCACACTCACCTTTTTATTGAAAATCAAACTAAACAGGACCATGAAAACTCATTTGAGCACTTGAAAATGTGTCACTGCAAAGTATCAATATGCAAAATTGTTGCTTGTACCATGCTAACAATCTGATGGAAGGGGTTCAGTGGTTAGAGTTTGCCCATCAACCATTCGTTCCTAGGTTCAAACAATGCATGCTGCCATCACAGAATGTGGGGAAGAGAAGGAGTAATGACTTGTACAGTCACTGATCTATTTTAGCATTTATGTTTGTATATATTTACACAATCTTCTTAAGGGGTATGATGCCAGTGAATGCCCTGATTGATTTGATTGTGTTGTTCTGTCATGTTGATGAAAATTACACTGCACTAGATTATACAGTTTAGTTTGATGCTGAATGATTAGGTGGTGAGGTATGGAAAATGGAATGTGGACTATATTGTTGCAGGTAATCATCTATAAATGGAAATTACAAATGTGTTTCGTAAACTATGGCAGTACATCTATGCCTCGGTATAATTTCCATTCTGAGTGAAGTAAACAATTATTTTCTTTGCAATATATTGTGAGCAATTATGTTCTACAGTTTCAGTCGCCAAGTAAACGCCAAAACACCTTGTTCTTCCTCACAAATAACTAGCTAACTAACTCATCTTCGTGTAACATGTATTAGGCCCAGTTGCATTCTAATTTTTTTTTTTTTAGCATATATATGATATGGAAAGTATCGATCATGTCAATCCATCAATTTAATCATTAATCAATCTCTGCTCATTTTAGTTAGAGAAGTATATTTCTTTAGGTTTTCTCCTCCACCCAAGTTCCATGTAGAAGAGGACTTTAAAGCGTGTTCATACAAATTGGATCGAAAAAAAAAAAAATCACTGGCATTGTCCATCACTTCCTGAAAACCCAAAACTATGTAACCAATATAATGGCCTCATCCAGGGGTGTCCAAACTATGACCCACTGACCAAATATGGCCCTTCTGCTGAACGGGCCCAACTGATCATGGGCATTCATTTTATCAGGAAATTTAAGTAACTCTACCACCATAACCTCAATCACACTGCATTGTGATACAGACCTAAAATGAATGTTCCAAGCCTTATTAAAGGTATGGTGGCTCTGTCAAAACTATGTAATATGCATCCTTCTGAATGAACCACTGTACTGACCATCGCTCTGTGGCCTGCTGCTTCAAATATGTTTCAAAATGTGGCCCTCGGTGAAAAAAGTTTGAATACCTCTGGCCTAACCTGTCGTACCACTTATAACATTTTCTACTGATGTATTATTGAAGTACAGAAATAGTCGGCCATTCATAATTTACAGGTGAATAACTTACCCGCTTACAGCCAAACATATGGATTTCAAGTGATCCAAGAATAACTTGCATAGGTTTCACTGATGACAAACCTTTCCTGTTTGTGTACAAATAACAAATGACCTTGTTTAAATGAATGCGATAAGTCTATTATTAAGCTTAATATAATTAGGAGTCTCCTTCACACATTATTGAATGAAGCCAATAAACAATTGCTGGTATAGGAGATTCGCTATGGAACTGTAATCATAAACACATCTTTAATTTCTGAACAATGCTACAGTCGATTGGTGCCCCGTGTCCTTGAACGCAACATGAAGTGAATCAGAGAGAACTATAGACAACAAAATTAGTATGTGCTTTGACACCGTAAAAACGAGACGCAGTAAGATACAGAATACCAATGTAAAAATCTAATCATCACTTAAAGGGCCTGGACCTGATGTTTTGGTTGTGTAAAATCTGTTTTACCCCTGTACATGTATTGTAAAAGCGTATCTTAGGGCAAAAATAAGTACGCTGCACGCTGTCAACATCTAATTATAAAGCATTTTATTCTCAAAACAGGAAGTGTGCCGATAGCATGCTAGTTGTTGCTAGTCTTACTGTGACACCAAAATCCGCTCTGGCCTTAACTCATGCTCAGACTGTCTTAGAAAAGTGAGCAATAATTTGGACATCTGCAAACTGTTTAAAAAGAGCTAGGCTATGTACGACACTATTCCCGACTTAGAGCACTATTTAGGGGTTACACCATTTTTAGGGGTGTCCGAATGACCAATGAGTGAAAAAGAAATGCGCTCAAAATTTCCCACAATGCAACTTGAACAGTAGTGGGCATCGGTGGGCACTAGACCGGTCAAACAGTCAGAAAAACAACAACGGACAGCGACAGGTCTTTGACCGGACACAACACGACTGAATTAAATGTTGAATGTTGATTATGAATTAACCACTACTAAATAAACCATTGCTGTGTAAAGTTGCTAGCGTTAGCCGCTTACCTTAGCTTGAGCTGTTAAAAGAGCGATAATATCCACATCTCAGACAAAAATGTAAAAAATCGAGTCCGTTTACGTGAGATCCAGCTTGACAGAAACTTGTACGGTTATTATTAGTCCATAAATATTTGTGTGCCAGTCCAATTTGATCATTATTTATGACAGAAATCAAGCTTTAGCTGAGTTTAGCAGACTTTTTTTTCACCCAGACGCCACAGTCACGTGACCCGGAAGTAGTGAGCTGCATGTCCCAATCACTCTGTGAATGAGTGCATTATATAGTCCACTGTAATACTGAGTGTGGGGCTATGTAGTGAACGAGGGGTTAGGGACTAGGGTGGACATTCGGACACAGCCCTAGTTATGTTTTTCCTTGTTTTTTAATGAATAAAAACACGGGGGTTAATTGCCGTGCCATACTGTGGAACACATCTTTATGGAGACAAACATTTGGTGGGCCCTCTGCCTGAAAAATAATGTAGTGCACCTGTACTCTAGTATAGGTCATTAGTCAAAATTAGTTATCAGTTATAATATGCTGTTAGCATGCTAGGTGTTGTTAGCATTAGCTCCGTTTTGCCCTCTGAAAGAAGTGAAAAGTGTCTATATATAGTCTAACTCATTGCGGTGAATAAGTAGGATGCTAGGAATGCATTCGGTAGTGAGTGATTTATAACTTTGGACCACTGCAAACCGTTTTAAGACAGTAAAAATCAGGTGCAGTGCCTTTACAGCTCTTTCCTGACTTTATGAAAGAAATTAGTATCTTTTATCTGTTTCCAATAATCCCATTTTCCTACATAGAAGATCAGCCCTCACTGCTTTCGAATGCCTCCCACATGATGATTGCCCCGGTAACAGTGCGCCTGTCCTCTCCACGCTGGTCCACATTTTCATATCTGCACTCGGTGATAGATGAGGCAATCGGAACAAGTAGTGTTCACAGATACATCAGTCGGCAGACAGGCCCAGATAAAGGCAGCACGAGAGAGGGCTCCCATTGTCACCCATCCACCCATTCACAGATATACTGTAGTGTGCCTCCCCCAGGACCAATAACTCACATACATATTCAAGAAGGCAAACTGCAACGGGCCACCCAAGGGACGTGTGCGAAAGTGGCTGGAGATAAAAGATGCTACAGGAGGGGCTGGATGCAATTCTCTTCAACTTTCTGGGACTACGGGCAAATTGACAATAGTTTCACTGCATGGCTTAGAATAGTGGGAGTTGTGTTACAGTGTGTAGGATATGAGCGAAATATAACCTGTGTCCTGTATCGACAATAATCTTTTTAAACTGCATGACAACAAAATAAATGTTCAAGTAAAGCATGGTTTTCAGTGTACATATATTAAGACGAAATGGAGTGAGAAGTAAAAATATGCATGTCCACAAAGCAAATTAGAATAATAGTAGCTTTTTTTTGAGTAATCTAGCGAACTCTCCCGGGTCTTATTCGAACTCTTCTTACGGCTAGTACGATTCTGTCCAGTGCTCAGCCCACAAGCCCACGTCATCCATGCTCCCACACGACAATTCTCCATAAATATACAATGCTACAATAATAATATGCAGTAGTTTCTAGAAGTTGTCGCATGCCAATTGTGTTATGATAGCACTCTGAAGAGGGAGTGACTTGGAGAGGAGGTTCAGAGCATTAAAAACTAAAATAAAACTTATTTAGCACGTTAATACGATGTTTTTAGCTAATATAGGATTTTCAAAACAATAAAAGGTAACATGGTGATCTAAATATGAAATGTGTTAGCAATTAATACCCGACAGAATTTGCAATACCCCGACCAAAAATTATGACATGACAGGATTTTGTCTATAATTACATATTTATACTAACAGAAAAAAAAAGTTGTTTATAAAATATGCATGATATCTTTTAGTTTATCAGACATAAAACAATGAGAAGAATAAGCATGGAATTATTTACTACTACATAGCAGAACTGAGTAGAAACGACTTGATTGACACGATTTAGCAAGACTGCCTATTTCATCTGACAGTGTGACCAGATCTCACGTTGTAGAACTCCTCTGCCAAGCACATACACACACCAACGAACATGAATAATGTACGGCCCAAAGTGGCTGTCATTTAATTAAACTATTGTTGGTTTGTGCTCACAGATAATCAATGTCTAATCTCATTTATTAAACACACCACAGGGTCACATTCCAGCAGCCATTTGTCTCTGTCTCAAAGTGCAGGAGCAGAGACAAAAACAACCCACAACTTTAATTCGGTTTCGAGTGTTGAGAACGCTCTTTGGAAAATTAGCACTTTTACTCCTTCTGGTGATTGGACTAATTGGAAGCAGTTACAATGCTTGGAGTAAATAAACTTTGTGCTCTGTTCTGTAACACTTTGTCTGGTTACGTCATACAAGGTTGTTTGCGAACGTATTCAATCGAATCATTGTTAAAGGGGCTGTTCCAAGAGCAAAATTAGTTACCCAGTATAGATATATTGGAAAAGCAGCTCATCAAGTGCTAATAGCATGCTAATGTTTGTTAGCATTACGGTGTCGGCAAAACTCCACTCTGGCCCCTGACGGTTGTGAAAAAACTCATTGCAGTGAAGATACAAGGAATGTGTTTGGAAAGTGAGGAGTAATTCTAGACCGCTGGTTTTTATTTTTTATTTTTAGCCAGTGCCTTTAATTGATAGAGGAACAGGATATTGTGGCACAGTAGCGGAGAGGTTAGCACTCACTCTTCACAGCCAGAAGGTTGTGGGTTTGATCCTCCTTTCTGTGTGGAGTTTGCATGTTTTTCCCCATGTCTGGGTGGGTTTCCTCTGGGCACTTCGGTTTCCCATCAACTCAAAACATGCACAATAGGTCAAATCATGAACCAAAGAGGACATGAACCAGCTGCACTGAAGAATGGGTCAAATGCAGAGGATAAATTTCCGTACGGGGACAATAAAAGTTTACCCATCTTATACCATACTTAGTGAAAAGCGGTATCAACAATTATTGACAACTGGTACTATAAGTAAAAAAAAATCTGTCATTCTAAACATTGTTGCTTAGTCAAGGTATGTGCAAGAAAAAAGGAGAAGAGAAGATCAATTAAAAATGCAGGCCCAGTGCTTTGGAACTAGCAACTGCTGTTAGGGCTGACAAAAGAGTGCCATGTTAACACCTTTTGTGAACTCAACACTAAAACCACATTATTATTTCTGTATAAAAAAAACATGGCCCAGAATGTCCACCCACAGGCTCGTGTCAGCTCTTTCCTCCCACAGGTGAGACAAACACAGTGGTCATTACAGCTGTTAGGCCAGCTGTAAGGAGGGATGCAGTGGTGTAGTGGGTTACGGATTTTGTCAGGAACAGGGGGGTAGCTGGTTTGAATCCCCTCTGAGCATGATGACTGGTTGCAACAGGAGGGGCATTAGGTATGAAAATCCAACTAAGATATAGTTATAGCACAATAAGGGAACTTGTTTCTACAGTAAATGATCGGGTTTCAATAAGATGCCATACAGCTACAAAATACTAGTTCGTGCACTGCATCTGAGGGAGTGAAAAGCATTGTAAAATCTGAAAACAACCAACTGATGGATTGTATTTCAGAGCCTATATATTATATATTTATATAAGCTTGACAAGATTTTAACAACTTGGCTGAAAACGTCTTTGCTCGCATGGCATAAAGCAGTAAGAGGCAGACGTTTGAGTTCTTAAAGAAGACCTATTGTGCTTGTGTCTGCTATATAGTTATAATCTATGGCACTTTTTAATTCGCAATATTCATCTAAAATGACTGAATAAAAGAAGTAAGTCTGCCAACTTCTGTATTAGAAAACTGCAGTGCCCAATGAGAGCTGACTTTGCCGTAAAAGACATCACAACAAAGAGTCGGCATCCCCGATGGATATGCAGATCATTCTAGCGAGCAGCGGATTTTTTTTCATTTGTACCAAAATGACTAAGGAGTACTGCCAAATCCTATGCATATCACCGATGAAGAAAATTAAATTGGACAACGAAGGAAGTAGAGAGCAGCGGGTGTGTGCGGGTGGCGGGGAAAACAGGGATTGGTCAGCTTTAATGGGGATACAGATAACATTAAAACATTGTTAAAGGCTCAAAAAAAAGTCAAAATGCAGCTTTATACAGCTTTTCACATCCACACATTAGCCATGTGTCCACTGGTTTGGTATGGAGTGGATCAGTATCCTGGGAGCTACCACTTTTGAAAGCGCTCTGTATGGCCATCTTACGCAAAAAGTAGAATAAAAGCAGAAAATTATTTCTTACCAAACGCTGACCTTGTGATAAACCGCTATTATTTCCAGTGATGGCAATAGGTTGAGCTGACATGTTTAGTAAAACAAAGCTAGCACACGTTGGCAACAGCAGTTTCAGCAGCAGCTTCTTTATCCATGGATGGCACTCGCAGGCAAGATCTAAATGATTAGGCCTGTATTTCCGGTGTGTTAAAATATGATAAATGAAATAAAAGCAGAAAAAGTTGACGATAAACCAGAAGTAGGTTCACCTTTTTTAAATTGAAAAATATGAAAACAAACAACCTATTAAAACTTGAACTAATTAAAATAAAGACTACCCAATTATTTGTATATGCAGAATACTTCAGTTTGTGGTGTTTTAATATTTATATGCCTCAAAATTAGCATTAGCACTAGACACAAACAATATTTATATGCCTCAAAATTAGCATTAGCACTGAGACACAAACATCTCTTTCTAAACACAGAAGTGTCCTCCGGCGAAGTATTCATTTTATTTGTGTAGTGTTTAACACGTTGTCAGTGGCATCCACCTGCAGCTCCTTGTCCACTGCCTTATGTTTAAATATTTATTCATTTTAACGTGACTCGGCAAAAACCTCATAGAGATAAAAGAGTACAGGAAGTAGTGACGCTGATAGTGAGGTTGCCAGTGAGGTTGCCGGGCACACAATACATTAAATTGTGCACAGAGCTTATTTAACGTATGGCGTAAGAGGCATTTTCCTGAACTAGAAGAAGTCAAGGTACAGGCCCTTTAAGTTCCATGTTCAGAATTCTTCCAATTTCTGCCAACCAAAGCTCTGTCCGCTGTCCTTTTCTTAAAATTGAGCTGTCCCATGAGTAGCCATGATTGATGCTCGCACTCTCGCAGACCTGACTGGCGCTGAATGCTGTTTAATTGGCGCCTCCGAAGTCATTCATTTCCCTTGATAAACACCAGGAGTGCTATTGACGCCCAAGTAAATGCCTATAGACCCGCTGGCCTCCCACACAAACACCGAACATAACCCATCAAATTATAAAATGAAAAAATCCTATTCATCTTAAATGCTTTGGTTCTTCTTCAGTACCTTTTATGGTAATTACCAAACATACAGTTGAGCCGCAGACATCAAACTATTTCTCCGCCAGTGCCATCATCACAGAGTAATATTCCAATTTTACACTCCAATAACCTGAATGACAGTTACAAATACAAGGAAAGTTCACCATATGACGATGGTATTGTCGAGAGGGGGCAGCGATATTTCTCAGATGGGAAATAAAAGTAGTAATTACGTCATATTTAAAGAAGATGATCCCAGTGCAGGGTCGGGTGACAGTGTAATTACAGGGAGCAGATTTACAATGATACACAGTTAGAGAAACAAACAACACAATGATGAGTTCAATACAAGTCGTAGATAGAACTTTTGAACAAAGATTAGACTGTGTGGGGTGTGTGGTCCTTTTGTGTTTATTGGTTAGATTTGGTTCATTAAGTTCCTGTTCTTTGTTGACTAAAGAAAGTGGCTTCAGATGTAGCCATTACCAAACAAAGGGAATAGTTTTAGAAGAAAAAAATAGACTGGTAAACATTTTTTTAGACCAGAGAAGTTGAAAATGTAAAGTAAAAACTCTGAACGCTACATGGGAAAAAAGGCACCACTGCTAAGACACTTAATGGTGCATTGCAGAACTTTTGCAGTGAGGGTCCCATATTTGCTTGTCTCCATGGAGGTGTTATTGCTTTTCCTAGAATGTTACACAGCATGGCATTAAACTTCATGGGGAAAAGTGCTTGATTGTAGGGTTACGCCGTGATTACTCCTATTTTCATTCAAACGATTAGGTGAAGTAACATCATTAATTATTGTAATGTATTTATTTTCAGCTCCCAAGAGGAATAAGAATTTGACAATATGGCTGCGTGTCACATCTGAACTCCGTGTGTGGATCTCTCTAAGGGGTTTCTGTGGGGAGATTACCAGTCTCAAGGGGACTTCACCTCACTGCAGGCTTTTCTTTTAATAGAACAGGACAAAGTGTGATTTTCCAGTGATGAAAACACGACACAAAATGGGACTTAAATATGTGACACGGAGGATAGGTTAGGGATGATGTTCCAATCTATACATTTATACAATGGATCCATTTACATCTTAAAGGGTCTGTATTGCGCTACTTTTGATTTATGTTATAATGTTGTTTCCTCATCACAATTATACGTGGAGTTGTGTTTTGTTTCATTCACACATGTGTAACGCACAAACCCTGCATAATTAGGCTGTGTTCTTTTCTCAAACTGAAAACACTAATTTCAACATGCCTTGGATTTGCCCATTTACAGCTATTGTTTCAGCCTCATTGAAACTGCTTCAAAATATTCAAATATAAAAGCAACAATTTAAGGTTATTCTGGAATATTAAAGAGTAAAGCAGTTCAATTGAAGGTAAACTATTAACCTTAAAGGTTCTATATTACGCAAAATTGACTCTTGTGAGTTTTAAGCCATGTTATAATGTTGTTACCTCATCAAAAACATACCATTGTGTTTAGTTTCATTCACACATGTTTGAGTAACCCTTTATTATAAGTTTGTCGACATCTCAAAACTCAAAACGCTCTGTTCCACCTTGTGATGTCATGAAGCGTGTGAAGGTTTTCGAGTTAACAGCTACCTTTTACCTTTAGTTTAGTAGAGATGGGCAATTTCAGGGCTGAGGTCATCAAAATGATTCTAGTGAAAAGTGGAGATACTTCCTGTATTACCACATGACATCACAAGGTAGAACAGAGTGTTTTCAGTTTGAGAGAAGAACACAGCCTAAATATGCAGGGTTTGTGTGTTAAACATGTGTGAATAAAACAAAACACAACTCCAGGTATGTTTCTGATGAGGAAACAACATTATAACATAGATCAGTAAATAGCGTAATATGGGCCATTTAAAACTACCACTAAATGACATCACAAGGCGGAACAAAGCATTTTGAGCTTTGGGGATGCAGACAGTCTGATAATCCAGGTTTACTCAAACATATGTGAATGAAACAAAACACAACTGCAGGCGTGTTTTCGAGAGGTAACAGTATTATAATATGGTTAAAACCTCACATGAGTCAGTTTTGCGTAATATAAGACCTTTAACTTGCATCATAATCTTATACCGACACAAGACATAATATAAGTTTTGGTATTTTTGTATTTTTGTTTCCAGCGCATAAAAGAAGCTGAACTTTGATGCTCTTCAATCAATCAACAACTTTGTTAATCCCAAAAGGGCAATTCAGTTTGCAGATCTCTGGTCATGTCAACAAACCATAAATCTTAATAAGAAGAGGTTGCTTCGCACATCATATTTTTGAAGCCAGGTGCGTTGGAGAGTGCGTAATGCTCGTCAAAATCAAAAATAGAAAGACTCCCGCACTCTGGCCATCTTGCAAAATTTGCCAGATGAAGGCCTAGTTGCCGAAATGTTCCACTGTAAATAAAGCTCACTTTTTGCAAGATGCAGGAGTCTTTCTACTTTTGAGTTTAGCAAACCATTAATAAAATCATTTGAATACAACATACAACTTACAGTCAAACATCTTAGTACATCAGGGAACACATTAGCAATCTTAGAAAGTTTCCTTAAGGCTTTAATGCTACTTTTGTGCAGTCAACTTTCACATCTTGTCCTAGTCATTCCCTGAAATAGCCAATTGGGTGTTTGTTGTGACCTAATCGCTGTTCTGTTCACAAACAGGTTTATTGGAACATAAAAGGAACATGCAAAACTTAAAACATTCTTGACTTTGAATCTCCAGCTTCTTGATCCAGGCTGCACTTCTCAGAGTATATTTTATAATGAAACCTTGCATGGCAACCGCAACGTCCCCAGCGCGAGTCTCCTTCAATTTAAAAAGGCTAACACACTGCCTGCACTGTCTCTATCTTCTGCTAAGCTTGTTACGCATACGGCTTTGATCTTCCATAGTGGAACCGAACATTTGGTAAAATGTCTCATTTAGAAATAGTTTGCCTTCAAAGAGTGGCGGTGGGGAGCTGTTGGACTGTTTTATCACAGTGCATGTTCCTATTGAAATCTCACAGTTTGGCCCTGAGCTCTGGCTATTAGCACCACTTCTCTGTTTCCAATCTAATTTAGCTAGGTCCATGACAAATTTCATTGACCAGTCTGGCTGTCCTGGATAATTCGGCTAACGATTTTTGATCTGGTGTGTGGTTTGTTTGTACACAGCGTGCAATTTAGCTTCATTGGTTGGCCAATTTAGCCAAAATACAAAAAAGAAAGAATTAGTGGTGGTTTGACTGTGCTTTGAGAGAACTCATTAAATTACTGTATTCTAAGACCATGCTGTTCACAGAAAATATTGTTATTGCATTTATTGGTGGCCCCTTATCGAAGAAGAAATTTGAAATGCAACATTTTGTTTCGGGTTGTCAAAATACCAAATTTAACTCAATTTTTTGAAATACAAGTCTATACAGATAAGATGGTGACAATAGTAAGCATATATGAAACTTTTTTTTGTTAATGTTACTATATGATTTCATGTTAGATCAAGACCACTATAAAACTATTCAAGAAAGGTCCATATTTGTCCTGTTTATCAGTGTGAATACTATTCCAGTTAGTATCTAGTTTTGTACCAATCAGTGTCAATTTGTTATCAATTAGCACACTTGTATGTAGCCTTTTTTACACTTCTGTGGACACCTAGATATTGCCTGTAACTTAGAATCAACTATCAACTAGGATGCTAAGGCCTGCATCACTGCAGTGAAACAGGACACAGTTTGTAACCAGCTAAAACGATGTATGTTCACTGTAAACTAGCTAAGATGAATAACGGAGCCAATTTGAGTGTTTGTCCATACATCTTCACCAAATTGGCTCTATGAGGAGATCCTGACGTGGAGAAGTCACTGGGAGCCATTTTAAATAAACATGCAGGATTGCTGAAACCTGTGTGCAAATAAAATATAACACAACCCCAGGTATGTGTTTGATAAGGATGCCTTAAAGCAAGGTTAAAAGTCTGTTTCGCACAATATAGATTCTTTATGAATTGCTCTTCAGCTTTGTCTTTAAAAGCTTCCCCATGCTTTTGTTGAGCATAACAAGTATTCTGACATAACATATCTCTCACAGCCATCTCACGGCATGGGGCAGGTTGAAATGAGGTAGAAAAATGAAGCGTCTTGGAAGAGTGTATGCACCTCTAGCTCCTGCTGCAGCCCAGTCTGAGACACTGCCAATGTGAAAAGGCCTCCCCCGCTGTGGCTGGCTCTGTCCGGGGGGAAACCAGAGCCAATCTCCAGGCTGCTCCTACCTGGGAACATCTGCACCCTCCATCTGCCAGCCCTCCACTGCGGCTACCTCGGGGAAGCTTGCTCTTTCCATTCTATCTCGCCGAATCCGCTTTAGCACATGGTATTTCAGGGTTTGCACTACAACAGTGGGGTGCCTCTTGTGCTTGTCTGTAAATATACCCGTTGTTTCCAGTTAAATGAGCACCGACATGGTAAACAAAGATATATCCAGCCGCACAGTCAGCATTTAGAAAACACTCGCAGCGTTGTGTTAAGGTCATAATTAGAGAGAGAGGATTTCACACTTTTGTGAGATCTTCAGGGTAAATGGTCCATGAGAGGAGAGAAGTATTGAAAAGTGTTTGAGAACAGCTTGGCCAGATCAGCAGATGCAATGGACCAGCAAAAATGTTCATGTCATTCGTCCAAGAGCATTCAGAACAAAATAACTTTTTCTCACGTAAGCCATCACAACTTAAAGGAACTGTATGCATAGATTTCAAATTCCATAAATGTAACCTAACTGCGTCCCCAGATAGGTTTTTGTTGAAATAATTACATTAAAGCAACATGCCTCGCAGATGTAATGAACATAATTTTACAACAGAAATGCTAATGTGGCCGGAGCGTAAGTGGAGTATAGATTGTAGAACCTTTAATCAGTTGGCACCTTAAATTGATCATAAACACCTAACAACGCCACTGCAGGAATTTCACCTGGACAGTGTAAAACGCTAAGCCTAAGGCACAAAGGTAAGCTTTACGAAAGAAGGCCAAGAGACAATTCCAATTCACGATGTTTATTGAAAGAGGCAAAATAGCTAAATGCTAGAAATATTAAAATTCTTAAAAAAAAAACCCATTAAAACCCACCCCACACACACATTCACACACTCACTCACCCAAACAAACAACCCAGGGAGCTGAGGCTTTTCTGGAAAGAAGGGAGGGAAGCAACTGATACTTAAACATAAACAACAAATGAAAAAAAAAAACACCACACACAAATAAACAGTGCACTGCAAATATAAATTTTCCGCCACCAGAAGAACCACCACCAACACCAGATCAGACACTCAGCTCCTGAAAACAGAAATCAAAATATTAAAATGGGGGTTTTCAATGATATATCTACATATACAAACAACAACAACCACAATAATAGTCCAATTGCACAAATCTCGTGAGATTGTCTGTATTCAGTGAATTGCAGCACGGGTCGTGCATTTCACCCTTGGGCCTTCAGTGACGTCCCACTTACACATTACAACATCACCTCAGTATAGGCTGGTCAAGCAACACTTAATTTTAGGAGCATTTAAAACCAATAAGCTGCATTGCATTCACAGTTAAGAGTAGGAAACTAAGTTAACAGATACTGTCAAAAATTAGAAATAAAAATACGATTTAAAGATGCCAAACAAAATGCCACCAAAATTACGCTATGTGAGCTTAAACAAGTCTGTCCAATAAATTGCGCAATGTCGCCGTTTCATATAAGACACCAACCAGACGATAACAAAACAAACTATTCTTAAATTGTGCAATGTCACCGTTTCATAAAAGACACCAACCAGACGATAACAAAACAAACTATTCTTTGAAAATAAAGTAAACAGATCATTTGCATTTTTTGACAATAGGCTACACAACAGCAAATAACTGAAAATGTGGCGCAGCTGAGATTGAACGAACTTTAGTGCAGTTTTAACTGAGGTGACTTCAATGGGCCACGCTATTATTAACATCATAAACTCACTTTTTCATTGTGGAGCTCTGTCTCCCTGCCTGTTCGCTCAGCTCCAAACTTTTTTAAACGTACCGTAGCTTGTAAGT